>PVKH010023267.1:0-13895 GCA_004027955.1 Chaetophractus vellerosus
GGCTGATTAAAACACACCTTAGCCCTCCATACTTTCAAAAGGGAGGACTTAGATGGACAACAAATTCTACTACAGAAGATATAATGGTCTCAGACGTGTCCAGGAAAAGTAGAAAAGAAGAGTTAGTGGTGGGCGGAAGTGGCAAAGAAGGCTTCAGGGAGGAGGTGGCTAGTTCCTGGCTAATATCTACTACATTTCTATACTATATGAAACAAACTGATAAATATTTTGTCCAAAACCACCATTTCTTTAACAAATCAATTTTATTGATACATAGTAATAAAGCATAAATCCATCCAAATTGTACAACCAATGGTATTTGGTATAATCACATAGTTGTGCATTCATCACTTCAATTACTAGAGCATTTTAAATTATTCTAATAATAATAATAATAATAAACAAAACACAGGCAAACAAACAAAAATGCATCACTTCTCAATCTGTTTCCCCTGCCATACATAGCTGCTATTATATTTCTCTCTCTAGTTTATTTGTATTTATATTTTGTAAAAACAGTCTCATATATGCAATATCACTCATTTGTATTTCACATGAGGTTTCACTATCTTATACAGTCCCATGTTACAGTTTTTAGCTTTCCTTCTGGTAATATACATGACTTTAGACTTTCCCTTTCAACCACTGTCATACACATATAATAGCTCTGCTAATTACAAACACTATGATGTGCTTTCATCATTTCTATTCATTTCCAAAGACTTCCAAACAACCTTTTTAGCAATTCTGCACAGTTAACCCTCAGCTTTCCATTCTCTACCCTCATTCTATTTTCTGATAACCTATATTCTAATTATTAACTCCACGAGTTTACATAGTATATTTAGTTCATAATAGTGCAATCATACAGTATTTGTCCTTTTTTTGTCTGGCTTGCTTCACACAACATAATGTGCTCCAGGTTCATCCATGTTTTCATATGCTTCACGACTTCATTTCTTCTTACCACTGCATAATAGTCCATTGTGTGTATACACAATTTGTTTATCCAGTCATCGGTTGATGGACACCTGGGTTGTTTCCAACCTCTGGCAATCGTGAATAACACTGCTATGAACATCAGTGTGCAGATGTCTATTCATATCACTGCTCTCAGTTCTTCTGGGTATATACCTAGCCATGGTATTGCCAGGCTACATGGCAAGTCTATATTCAACTTCCTTAGGAACTGCCAAACAGTCCTCCATAGTGGCTGTACCATTCTACATTCCCACCAACAGTGAATAAGCACAAAACCACTATTTTTATTATAAAAAATATTTAAAATTTATCTTTTAAAGATACTTTTGTTTTCCTCAACTAAATTGTAGATAAACAACCCTTATTCCTTTCACTATTTGTGGTGCTCCTGTGCTGCAAAGAGCTCACGATTCTCTTCGCAGCCTGGAGAGTGGCTCTGTATGAACTGTGTCTGACATTCAGAGCTGGTTTCCTAAGTCAATATCACCTTTGAATGGAAACCATTGATCAACCAAGTGAAGCTGCTAAAAATGGATTCGAGCCTGGGTAAAATTCACTGGGGAAGCTGTACATGTGCCTGGTCTGTCTTGGCCACGCTGAGTTCTTCGTGATTCAACTGGGTGCAAGAAGCCTGGCCAGACAAACCCCTGGCAATGACAATCGGCCACCGCAGTGGCTCGCCAGGTCCCAGAGACCCAGCGCCCATTCGGGGCAGAGTAGGGTGGGAGGAAGAAGCAGGCCTCGCTCGCCAGGACTGGCTGGGCTGAGATCAGGTCTGCCATGGCTCAGTGGCCACACACACACCCTGGTTAATTCCAACCTCGCCAGAAGTGTAACTCTTTCATGAGGGGCTGGTGATGGCCTTGCTGTGACTCTGTCCTCCTTTCTTGCTCAGTGGCTCATCACACTTTGATGGAGACCAACCGCAGGGGAGGGCAGAGGAGGCCGGAAGGTTAGACAAACAATGAAACTGTGCCTTGGCCAGATCCACACCAATTATGTATGGATAAACAAATCCACAGTCCAACCTAATGGGTCTACCTTCCCCCACCCCACCCCACCTCACCCCTTTTTTATTTATTTTTATCTTGGTCTGGAAAGTTGGACATATTCCCTGTACCATTCTGGTACCCAGGTGGCCTGTTTGAGTAAGCAGTGGGGAAGAAGTTCAATAATACATCAGCATGCAGAATCTCTGCTAAGGTCAGCCCTGCATAAAATGTACCGTGACAACCTGAGGACAAGTTTGCAATGGTGCTTAGCAATGCGGCAGGGTGGGGATGGGCAAAGGCGCCGCCTTCCCATAATTGCTGCAAAATTGACTTCTGGCCCCCAAAACTATATTTTACTGGGTTAGTGTAATAGTGATTTAGGAGAAGTTATCTTCAGAAACAGAGTGCTCACAATCCAAGTGAGGGGGGGGTTAAGAGAGTCTATCTTCACATAGAAATGCCTGTCATGTAAAGGGCTTTTTAAAAATGATCAGACCCAATTGCCCCAAACCGGACCGGAATGGCTACTGGACCACCTTAAATTCTAACTGATTATTTTTATTTCTTTCTCCAGATATGTTTGAATAAGATTTGGGTGCTGAACTAGGCAGCACCTGTGATTTTTTTTAGCTGCTTCAAGATTCATATTCTTGCAAGGCACTTCTCAATTATATTTAGATTATGACATTTAACTAATAAAGATAAGAGCAGACAAAAGAGCACAGAGTCACGGGGATTTTATAAAGGTTCTGTGTCTCTCTTCCCTTTTTAAGTTTGAGTGAAAACTCAACTTATGTGGAAAATACAAGAAAAGTCCATTTCAATTTGGAAATTAATTCAAATGAAGGCGAATACTGACACAAATATTCCTGAAGATTGATCCAGTTTGAAGCATGTTGTGCATGGGTTTACCGTTCAACTTGCAAGTAATTTGTAAAGCCAGAGTCAGTCTTGACTATGAAACATTGTATCACTGTGATTGGAATCAATAGTTCTTGCACTGTCATTTGTCACATATTTACAAGCTTGAAAAATAGTTCATTTTGTCCTCATCTCATAACTCAAAAGATTGAATCAGAACCCTGGAGGGATCTGCCAAGAGGACACATTCATTACTGATCACCCGTCTTCGATAGGGCTATAATCACAGCCACACCAAAAATAGAATATAAATAAAAATTAAACCACTACTCATTTGGTACACCCTTAAATATTTTCGGTTTCAAATATTTAAAAGTCTGCTGGGAGACTTCAATCACCTTGATGACCTACCTCAGTGAACACAAAGAGAAAATTCATTGAAGCTGGTTTTCCCATCACACTCTCAAAACATTCAAAGGTATCATTTTTTTAATGAAGAAAAATCAAGATCTAAAGTTAATGGTCCAAAAACTTCATAAAGTATACTCCTTTCAGTCACCTTGCATATAGTTCATAAAGATCTTTTATTCTCATGAAAGAGTTGTAGAACACATTTAAAGATAATGCTTTCAATTTTAAGATAAAAGATTTATGAATGAAAAGTTTGTGTCTATGAAATCTCTAATCCCAACTCCCTAATATTTCAGATGGAAAGCTCCATAAAAGGAAAAGACTGCCCATAAAGTTGTACTACACCTGAGTAATGGAAGCGCAACGTGAATATGGAAAAAGATGGGTTACAATAATGAATTTTAAGTCAATGCACACATTGTATTGATAGAGTATTAATGGTTAAGTGTTGGGGGGCCAGTTCAGATTTTTTAAACAAGTCCCCAGATATCAATAGATGAACAAATTGTTCGTCAAATTTAATTGCTAACATAACCTTAAGTCCTAGGATTATTGCTGGTTTTTTCAGCCATTTTCCTGACTGAATTCAACTTACTGGAGATCCATTCGTTTCTCAAGTTTCAGGCTGAGATAACTTACAAACTGCAAAATGATTTCCAGATGCTCATCCAAGTAGTCCTGTTTAGGTATGGCTTGAAAGGCCTTTTGCTAGAACAAGATTGCAAATTGATGTCACGTTATCAGTTATTTCTTCCTTAAAATCCCCCTTATTTTTTAACTTTGGTATTATGTTTTATGACTTAACAATTCATTTTGTGAAGTGACTCCATTTACTCCAAAACTATCCTCTCTGAGAAGGGCTGAAATTCAATTAGAAGTCAGGCTGAGGTCAAGGATCTGATCTATCTTCATGCTTTGGAAAAGAGATGGAATGGCAAGCCTTTCCCATGAAGGAGTCCTGGACTTGAGCCTATGTGTGATTCCCATGAAACCTCTCTGAAAATGCATATTAATGTCCTCCTTTGTTTGGAGCAGCTTTGAGTGAAATTCTAGGCCCCTGAAACCTCAAAATACAGAACAAGAAGTCTTTGGTTTGCATCCAAATCAGAGCTAACCTCATAAGGATGGAGACAGTGTACCACTAGTTCCATGTGCACCTGACCTGCTTGTCTGAGGATCAGTGCATAGTGAAGCTCAGTTACCGTGCCTGTCTTTGTACCTCTTTTAGTCTAATAGGAGAGACAAGCTATTTAGGCACAAACCGTTGAAAACTGCCTGACAAAATGGATAATTAGATGTGCTGAGATAGGCTGGGGACTACATGAATAACCTGAAAGACTAATAAGATTACTTAGAAAACACTTTATTAGAAGCCTCAAAGATCCTCTGATAAAGGATCTGACTTATAATTTGGGAGAAGGGAGGCTGGGGAAGGATGACACAGCCTAAAGGAACATGGTATTTTGGATGGTTTCTAGGAAAAAGAATCCTTGCCCTTTTGGTCTTAAAGCATGGGGTAGAGTCAATAAAATCTGGATTTGAATTCTGACCCTGCTCTTAACTCGCTGTATGAACTTGGACAAGTTACTTGATGTGTCTGTCTCAATTGTATCTCTAAAACTACAATAATATTACTTTTCTTACATAGTGGTGAAATTAAAATAAGATAAGATATGCAAAAATAAATATCAGTTCCTTTTTGTCCTTTTTATTGTTCTGAGACTGAAGGAAAGAGTTTTGTGTCTTTATCTGTCAAAAAGCTATTGAGAAGCTGAGCATATATGCTATTAAAATATTTTTTTATACAGGAGACTCAAGGAATTTAGTTAGAATTCTCTCTGGCTCACAAATCATTTCTGAGAGCTGGTGTGGTGACAAATGTTAATACATCCATTTTACTGACGAGGAAGCAGGTTCTTGGTATAAATGAAATTTGAAACGAGAGAGCAGTGACATACTTGAAAATAAAACCAAAGAGAATTTTGGGATACTATTCCATGCCCCCTCAAGTTCATTGGAGCACCTAATCGAATATTTAATTATGTGGCTATGAAATCTAGTTAAAGGAAATAGTGGGTTTTTTTTTCAGCAACAAGTTTAGATGTTCAAGCAATAAACTTCCTACGAGGATCTCCTTAAATGGTCCTTATTCTGCTAGTTCAAAACTATATGTGTGCTTATCTACTTAAAAAAGGTATTAGGTTGTGATTGTTAATAATGCTTTAAGTTTATTGTGAACATTTCTGATATTAATCTCCGTTTGCATTAATTCTTCATCTGTTGCCCTTAGCGACCTAATCCCTCACAAAGCCCTCATCCTCTTCATTTGGGAAAACAGGTGGAAGATAATTGCTGGATACATATTTCTTTGTCCTCGATATCCTAAACTTCATTATCATGCTTAAAGATCCCAATTATCTTTGACATTTGTCTCTGCGCACACGAGGACATTATGATTAACACTGAAAGAATACATATGATGGATACTCGTTATCCCTTCTGCCTTTCGAACTTGCCACAGCCTCTTTCTATAATCTGACTAATTTTTCCTGGGACAAAAAGTCATGGAATATTAACACAAGCAAAATTCAAAGAAATATGAATTAAAGAAGGAAACAAAGCAGGGCACCTAATAAGAACATGTTTATAAACACCAGATGTGTTTTGTGGCAATTATGTGGAGCTACTGAAATCTTTTTTGAAATCTTTCAGTTGCTCCACATAATTTCCCCAACGTATGTAGACAATGTGACATTGTGACTATCCCCCCATGGCACTGTGACTATTCTCATTTTGATAAATGTCCTTCCACCCACAAAAATTTGTGAGCAAGCGGCTTAAAACAACAACAATATACTGTATATATATATTCCATAATATAGGTTTATATTTCAATTTTTAGGTATTGCATAGCATTCCGATGTTTGTTGTGTACCATAAATTATTTAAGCATTCCCTTATTGATAACATTTAAGATGTTTCAATGGTTTTGTATTATACCAAATGCTTTCTTGAGTCTCTGTATACAAGTATCTTAGCATATTTGTCTGATTTAATCCTTAGAGGTAATTCCTAGAAGTTAATTCACAGGGTTAAAGAGTAGTCATGTTTATATTTTATATGTATTTTTAATCACCCTACAGAAATATGCAATCCATACTTTTAACACCAGAGAAAGTACATGTCCATTTCCCCCCACACCTACAAACTCTTGGTATTTATCATTCTTTTCTTTGTTTGCCAATATGACAAGGAAAAAAATGTGCATTTCATCATTGTCTTGATTTACATTTCTTAGATTTCTTTTGAGGATAGACATCAATGTGTATATAGATGTGCGTGTGCATATATATATATACACACACCTATATATGCCACATGTATTTCTTTGTGTACTGCCTGTTCTTGCTGTTTGCTCATTTTCTGCTGTAATGGGATAATATTTTAAAATATCTATTATTGAATATACATTTTTCCACATTGGCCAATATTAAAACATAAAATATGGAAGGCCTAAAAATTTAGGATTTTTACTTCCAGAAGAAATAAAAAGAATTAATGCACATTATTAGACAGGGAAACCACAGTATATTAATCTTTTGATAGTAGCAGTATCTTTCAAAGAATTATTGAACTACACATTCAAATATCTAATTAAATTCAGCCTGTTGTATTTAGCAAAATGTCCACTATTCTAAGATATTTGATGACAAGGCCTGAAAAAGCATGGAGATGAAACCAATACTATTCTAAGTGAAATTAAAGACTAGTTTATGCAAATGGGAGCAGATGGGACACCATTTCTTCAAGGATACCATTCCCAGGCCACTGGGCCATTGCACTCCTCAAGCATTCTTTATGTGCTTGGGTGTTTGTACATTACCAGATAAGCCTACTGACTGCCAGGGCAGAAAAGGCTCAATTGCTCTCAAACAGCAGTTTCTCTGCCCTTTGGGAACTGGCAGTGAAACTCATTTACGCTGGTCCCATGTGGCTCTACATCTAGTACAATTGTTCAAATCTCTTGGTCCCACCAGAAAACCCATAAGCTAAGTTGTCTCCTGTGTGTCATTTTGGCTCATGTCATTTTGCTTGTCCTGTCATCCTTCCCTTGCGGTCCTTAGAGGAACATATGAAAAGGCTCTCTTGAAGGACATCCACTATCTCTAAATATCCCAGCAACATCAAAACCTTGCCATAAAAAGCATCATCCTTTATCCATATACCTCCTTTCCAACTAGAGCAGAGGGGTGAGCAATAAACCATGCCTGGAAGGTCAGCAAGTTTCTGTTTTGTCAAAACAATAAAGGAAGAAAACTTTAGAGCTGAAATTATCCTTTTGTTCTTCCTCTACTGTATGTGTGTCTTGCCTATCTCAGGCCCAAAGTCCTAGCCCTAACAGAGCACTCACCCTTTATCTGTGATAACTAACATTCCCTGGGATATAGCAATGGAGGTCACCTTCACTTTTGGAATGATATACAGACTTTCCTCCAAGATGTACATTTCCAAACTTGACTAGATTTGTTGTGAGTCTTCCAGGTAGAAAGTGACTCAAATGCACTGAAAATTTTAAAATGCTGCTGGCATCTGAGGCCTAGTAGGATTGATTTTGATGCCTCTAATAAACTGTAGATGAGATTTTCTTTTTTGAATGTGGGCCAAGGAGTCACATCCCTTGCCATTTCATCCTAGAATTTAGAAAGCAAAAGAATATTTGATTGTATATTTTTTCATATATGCCCTGAAAGTTCAAATATATTTTAGGGTAAATACTACAAATATAACCAAATATTTTCAAAATAATAGATATACAATACACAAAATATTTATTAAATAGCTACATTTTGGATTAAAAAATAGTCATGTATATGCTTATCTAATATTTAATTTAATTAATTACTTACTAAATCCAATTCAAAAGTGGGCCTTTAGCTTCTTATTTTGTGTATTTAAAGTCCATTCTCCCCAGTTTTGACTCCACCTTCCCTGAGACAATAAACCCTTTTAGGGTTTCATCTGTCATAATTTCAAGACCATACAGACATCTGTTCCAAAGCTATTATTAAAATTGCTGAAGATGTCCTCTAGCATCCTCTTGCAGTTTCAAAGAATCATTTCCCTTTCCGTAGACTCTTGTTCCTTATTTGGAAGCACTCAATAATAAACAGAACAGGAAGCAGCAAACACAAGCCTCTTCTGAAATGGCTGAGCAGTATTCAATCCGGTGGCAAAAAATAAATAAAATAAAATTATGCTGGTGATGAGACATCACTTACATATACACTCAGGAAGCAGAGAGAGGCCATCCTCTCTGGGACTTTATAACAAGGCACATGTTAATGTCCTTTTCCTCTTCAAAGGAAGGGTTACCCTTACTTAGCAAGCAGCCGCACAGTAGGGACCTGGGGTCTGAAGGATGCCATTTGGGAACATGGAGGTTGAATGCTTTGTGGTAGGTGGTGGCCGTGAGGTGAGTCTGTCAAACTTCACTGCAGTGGGTTTCAGAAGATTTTTTTCTGAGACTCACAGCTAGTGGCTATGCCACACCTCTTTGCTCATCTCTGTTGCTGGGTTTGGACTCAAACTCTTGCCCCTTCCCAAAATGTCCTCAGGCCTCTTCTTTGACGTTTCTGGCCCAGTTTAAGTCCCTCCTCTTTCACAAAGCCTTCCCCGGGAGGTAACAGGATAGTGAAAGGACTTGAGGTTTAGAGGCAAAGAGAATAGCCATTTTCACCACCCTCTGGCCTGAGGCAATAACCTAAAGCCCTCAAACCTGCAAATCAGGGTACGAATATTACCCACTTTCAGGGTACAGATTATAAAGTAATTATCAAATCAAATGGTAACTTTTAACGCTGAGTAATGTGTACATGGGACTCGCCCTACTATTGTCTCTGCTCTTGCATGTGTTTAAACATTTCCATGATAAGAATATTTTCATAAAAGGCAATATGTATATAAAGCACCTAATACATAGCAGATAATTGCTGTTTCTTCTTCTTTCCCACTATTCTAATCTTCCCTTTCTCCTGCCCAGAGCTCTCATATTACCCAATCCTACCATTCCAGGTAGGGAGTGATTGAAGGGTTTCTGGCAGCCCAGGACCCCTGCATCCCCCCTCAGCCACTACTTGGTAAAGCCCCTAAGGAGATCTAGCAAGGAGGATATCCTCAGGCAAATGTGCCTTTATGAGCTGAGGCTCTAAATCCAGACTGCTGTGCAGGCTCCCAGTGAGCCCGGCCCCACTGCAGGATGGACTGGATTCCTGTCTCCCAGGCAAGAGGAGGCCTGAGGCCTCGGCAGCTGAGTAACTTCTATGATTGTTCCTCTGGGCCCATATCCTGATTTTGCATCTGTAGATACTTTGACTTTCATTATGAGGAAAAATAAATTAAGGGAAGGAAAAGGAGAAAGGCATAACTCTTCCCTAAGGCCTAAAGCAAAACTAGTCTAAGGTGGAGCCTCTGTCCCCAGCAGAAGGTGCCTTCCCCTTTTTTGAGACAAGGGTTCTCAAGAAACAAGCCAGAAAAAGAGGGGCATTTGGACCAGCTTGGGAGGCTGCCCTGCTGTTTACAGACGGCTTTAATCATGTAATGAATCGACTTTTCATACCCTCTTGCTGTGTGTGTGGTTCATCAGTCTTAACATCTGAGCCAAATTTTAGGCGAAAGTCCATCCTGTTTCTTCAGAGTGGCTACAACAGGTATAAAAGGGATGCAGGGACTGGATAATATTAAGCATTAATTACTTTTCAGTGATGGGATTATAAGTGATTTATTTTTCTTTTCACTTATCAGTTTATTCTAAAGCAGGTGTCAGCAAACTTTTTCTGTAAAGAGCCAGATATAAATATTTTAGGCCATAAGGTCACAACTTAACTCTGCTTTTGTAATGTGAAAGCAGCCATAGACAATGCATGAACAACAAATGGGCCATGTTTCAGTAGTTTTATGTACAAAAATAAGTGGTGGGCCAGACTTGGTCTGCAGGTCACAGTTTGCCAACCCCTGCTCTAGTATTTCTATACTGAAAGTCTATTACTTGCATGACTAAGAAATACAGACATTTATGAAAAATAGAAATAAAATTGGTATACATGGGGAATCTTAATTAAGACCTAGTGGTGGGCTCTTTTGGGGGTGATAAAAGAAGAATGTAAGAGCTGTTGTTCATTTCCTTATCTATGGTTTCCTAAGGGGGATGGCTTACTTCTAGAGTCTTAGATCATCTTGCCCCACTCCCATGAGACACCTCTACACTGGCCCCTGACCATGCCAAGATTAGTAACTGCTAAAGTGTCACATCTTACAACCTAGAATGAGAATGTACATCCTAAAAGAAATCAACTGATCCCAGCCCTCCAGCAGAAACAGAATAACTCTGAGTCTCTTGGAGAACTTCTGATAAAATTCAACATGGTATCATTGAATGACCATGACTTGGTTTTTATTTTCACTAGATTTAGGCTTTCCTAATTTGTTTCTTCTGACAAGGCTTCTGACATCTTAAGAGACTTAGAGGGGCTGAGAAGCTCCAGAGAATTCTACACTTTATTCAGCAACTCCAGAGAATTCTCACCATAGTTTATATTTCATTGGTGGGGATAATGCCAACTACTCTTCCAAAATGTGGCTGTGGCCCTTACTACATCCACAGCCCCCCAACAGTCTCTTCCAGAGTGCTTCTCTCTAATCAGCAGGTTTTCTATGAAGGAAACACCAAGTGTGGCGAAAATTGTCTTCCTATTGGGAAAACAGTGGGAGAGCAGGTGCTTGAATGTGGGAATGTCAGAGCTCAGAGTGAAGGCAATTATTCTCCACCATGTAGCTCAGCATGGAAGGGAAATTAGCAAGGAAAAGGCAGGCAGCTGCTCTCCCTCGGGTGTCAGGGGCAGCTGTGATGAGAGGGCGCCCTGCACACCTGGGCACACGCAGCCTATGCTGGCCCCTGGCAGGCCTTGGGGGCTGGTGTCCAGGATTCTGACATGTGCTGTGGAGGCCCGTGCCAGGAAGGAGCTGGAAGGAGATTGATCACTTCTCCACTCCTTGCCGGAGCTGGAGGTAAAACCAACCAGGAGGATAATGCACAGGCATCTTCTCTGGCACAGACGTTTATCGGAATCAAAATTAACTCAAAGGAATAACATTAAATCCTCTCCCCACTTCCAAGCTCAGTTTTAAGCCAAATCAAGTGACAAAACCAATGGTGGTCCGTTCTACTTTTGATTAGCTAAGCCAGAAGAGAAGGGCCCCCAACAGCTTATGTCATAGAATGGGGAAGGTTTTCACAGTACGACCTTCACCCAGGTCCCCCTCAGTAAAGTGCAAGCTCTTAATTCAGGCTACCCAGGAGCATGTGCTCTCAAACCCTGGGGACCAGGAAGGTCCAACATCTCTTGGATTATTCCAGTGTGTGGACTCCTCGTCTTCCTCTGCCCTTTCATATAGCATCATGAGAAGGGTTAACAGAAATGCTCGCCCAGGCCTGAGAGAAGGCGCACTGAATTGGCATGAGGGAAACGGGAAGTTCTAATGCAGCTACTATCATTTCTGTGTGGTTAGATTAGGCCATCCTCTGCTGGGTTACAGGTTTTCAGAGCTTTTCTGTTTCAAAGGCAAAAATGTGAACTCTGCTGGGGTCTACAAGGGCTCAGTTCCTATGGTAATGACCATACTAATTAGATCATGTAACAAACAAACCCCCAAGTCCCAGTGGCTTAACAGTACAAATTTTCCTCATACATGAGAAAGTCCAGTGCAGATGTTCCTGGCTGACAGTGGCTTTCCACAAGGTCATTCAGGGGCCTGGGCTCCTTCCACCTTGTGGCCCCTCCCTCTTCTAGATCCTTAGAGTCCTCTCCACTCACTGACAGGCAGGGACAAAGCAGGGGGAAGGAGTATCTGCTGCTTATCCACTCAGAAGGGCCTCACATCACTTCCAGCCACATTCCATTCGTGAAAATTAGTTGCTTGTCCACACCTGGATGCCAGGTAGTTGTGACACGCAGTCCTGACTGGGCAGCCACTGCCCAGCAACAACCAGACCCTGAGAAGAGGGAGCATGGATCTGGGAAGGTCAGTTGACTGTCAGCGCACTCCTAGACCTTCAGCTCCTCCCAGGGCTGCACACTGAAGCTGATCCTGACATCTGGGATATTGCTTCATTTTGCCCCTCCAACATTCCTCTATTTTTAGATCATAGGAGTCAGGTAGCATCTCTGCAAATGACAGATGAGGACCTGGGATGGGAGGAATTCTTGTAGGAAGGTCAGTCTGGCTTCTTTAAAGGAAGTTGATGATGGGCGCAGTGGGGCCAGGTCTGCTTGAGGTCTGGGGAAGTGAAAGGGGAAAGTTAATGATAGGTACAGCCTAAAAGAATAAGGGATGTGACTGTTGATTAGGATGCAGTTCAAGATGGCCTGGTGGTCAGAGCTTGTTCAGTTACTGCTCTGTGGCACGATTACCAGAGTTTCCATTTCTTTACAGTAAGCATGGATAATATGGTAAACGTGTTAAAAAACAAAAACTGTAAAAATCTCATTCCAAATTTGTATGTGGCTGCAAATATCTTACAAAGCCCAGGCCACTCCAGTCCTCAATTCCTCCTGATCCATTTAACACAGTTCTTCTGATAAGTTTATCTCTTGTTTTTCCTTCTCTAAGGCCTTACTCAGGGAGTTTACATTTCAAACACAGTTTTTAAACTGTTCCCAAGTCATTTAGCATCTATTCTCTCCTTGCTCCTCAGAAAACTCCTGTGTTAGGATGCACACAGAGACTCTGAATGACATGGGTATTCGACATCACACAGCCAACCGAGAATAGCACTAGGACTGAAGCCGCAAATGTCCTGACTCCTAGGATCCAAATTTAACTAGACTGAGCTACCCGTCTTACCTCTTTCACAATCTAGTTCACCCAAAGAATTCTTGTTCAAAGGACCTTTATGACACCAAGTGATGGACCTTCCATCCTTCCATCCATCTCCAACTTCATCCCCTTTCACAAATCCTTCAACAGGAATGTGTCAGAAAAGTTTTCTTCAAACCCATGTGATTAAAAATACTCACAACTTACCTTAGTAAGCCTTCATTGGTGTAGAAAGAAGAAATATTTTCACTAATCATCATAATCACAGTTCCAGCTCCAAATACTTCTTAAGTCAAGACTTCTCAGCACCTCATTATGGATGGGGACAGTTAGCAAAACTTACTTTGCTAGGGCTGCTATGACAAATACCACAGAATGGGTTTGCTAACAACAGAAATTTATTGTCTCACAGTTTTGGAGGCTAGAAATCCAGCACCAAGGTATGGGCATAGTTTATTCCCCCCCAGAACCTGTAGCTTTCTGGCAATCCTCCTCCACATGGCCATCACTCTCTCCTGTGTCTGCTCCTCTGATTTCTGCTGACTTCTGACTTCTGGCTTCTTCTGACTGACTGTGCCTGAACTTCCTCTGCCTTATAAAGACTCCAGTCACATGGATTAAGGCCAACCCTGATCCAATTTGGGCTTACAAAATAGGATCTTTGTAGATCTTATTCACAAATGAATCCATATATTAACTAATTATATCTTCAAAGGTCCTATTTACAAATGGGTTCACACCCACAGGAACATGGATTAAGACTTTTTTTTTTTTTTT
>PVKH010023268.1:0-13902 GCA_004027955.1 Chaetophractus vellerosus
TGGGGACTGGGGTGGATGCTGTTGGGTGCAGCAGGTGGGCTTCCTGATTCCTTCTGGCCTCTTTGGGGGCTTCTGCGAGCTCCTTTGGAAGGAAAGAATTGGTGTTGGTTCAGCAAGCTGGCCAGGCCTGGGCCACTGAACGAGGGCACGGGAGCTACTGGAGGAGCCTGCTCTAAATACGGGTGTTTTCTGCCAACAGTTATTTTCGGTCGTTTCGACTGCAGTTGTCCTGTCTGGTGACTACTGCAATGTCACGTAAGTGCAGCCGAGCCGCAGCCCTGGGCGGTCGGCTGTGGTCGGGCCTCAGGGCACAGCCCAGAGGGCGCCAGGAGCCCAAGTAGCAGTTGTGCTCCTGTTCCCAGCTTCGTATCCAAAAGGGATTTGCATGTGAGAAGGCCATGGAGAGAGACCTGGAAGCAGCAGAGGGGCAGAGACGCCAGTGACGCCTCTTCTCAGACCCCTGTGGCTGCCCTAATGCGGGCTGGAACAACGGTCGTTTATTCCCTGCAGTTCTGGAGGCAAAAGTCCAAAACCAAGGTGTTGGCCAGGCACAGGGAAGGACCCGGCCCGCCTCCTAGTCCCGGCTTGTCCGCCTCAGGCCTGTGGACTGGGCCCCGCCTACTCCAGTCTGCCCTCATCTTAACCAAATCCTGAATAGGGCGCGGCCTGAGCTGGGCTGCAGCGGTGCTGGCCACGTCCACCCAGACGTGCACACACTGCTCACGCGTGCACGCTCTGGCTCGCGGACGCTGCCCTCAGTATTTTATTCCTTTTTGTTGCTGCAAAATATTCTATTGTGTGGGTATACCACAGTTTATTTTCCCATTCAGCAGTTGGTGAACATTTGGGTTGTTTCCACTTTTGGGCTATTATGAATAATGCTGCTATGAGCTTCATGTAAAAATTATCGTATGGAATATGCTTTCATTCCTCCTAGATGCATTTCTGAGAGTAGAATTCCTATGTTATATGGTAACTCTATGTTTAGATTTTTGGATAATTACTAGACTCTTCTCCAAAACAGCTGCACTGCTTTACATTCCCACTAGCAAAGTATGAGGCTCCGATTCTCCACATTCTCACCGACACTTATTATTACCGTCTTTTCAAGGCAGCCGTCCTAGAGAGTATGAAGTGGTATCTCATCATAGTTCTCATTTTCATTTCCTTAATGACTAATGATGTTGAGCAACTTTTCATGTGTTTATGGCTATGTGTATATCTTCTTTGGAGAAATGTCTATTTAAACCTTTTCTGATTTTTAAATTGGATTATTGTCTTTTTATTGAGTTGTAAGAGATCTTTATATGTTCTAGATAGAAATCCTTATCAGACATATGATTTCCAAGTCTTTTCTCCCACCCTGTGTATTATCCTCACTTTCTTGCTGTCACTTTTTTTTTTTTGACGATATCAAATTTATCTTTTGCTTTTTCCTTTGGTTTCTCATGCTTTTAATGTCATATCTTAGAAACCATTCCCTAATTGAAGGTCATGAAGATTTACCCCTATGTATTCATCTAAGAGTCTTATAATTTTAGCTCTTATATTTTGGTGTATGATCCATTTTGACTTAATTTCTGTATGTGGCGTGAGGTAGGGGTTCAACTTCACTCTTTTCCATGTGAATATACAGTTGTCCCAGCATCTTATTCTTTCCCCCATTGAATTGTCGAAAATAAATTGACTGTAATGTGAATTCAGTTCTATTACATTGACCTTTATGTCTAGCCTTACGCAAGTTCCATATTGTCTTGATTGCTGTAGCTTAGTAGTAATTTTTTTTAAGTCAGGAAATGTAAGACCTCCAACTCTGTACTTCTTTTTCAAGATGGTTTTGGCTATTCTTGGTCCTCTGCATTTCCATAGGAATTCAATGATAAACTTGTCAATTCTGCAAAAAAAAAAAAAAAGGCCAGCTGAGATTTTTAAAACTTTATTTATTTTAATCGTGATAAAATATACATGACATAAAAACCATTCTTAAGTGGACAATTCTGTGACCTTAAGTGCATTGACAATACTGTGTAACTTTTACCACTAAATACTTCCAGCAGATAGTCATCATCCCAAACCATAACTCATACTCATTTTGCAATAACTCATCATTTCCCTTCATCTCTGAAAAACAATATTCTGCTTATGTCTCTATGAATTTGCTTATTCTAAGTATTTCATGTAAGAAAAATCATACAGTATTTGTCCTTTTGTGTCTGGCTTATTTCACTCAACATAATGTCTTCAAGGTTTATCCAGGTTGTAGCACTTCACTTCTTTTTATGGCAGAATAATATTACATTGTATGCGTATACCACATTTTGTTTATCCATTCATTGGTTGAAGGACATTTGGGTTGTTTCCATCTTTTAGCAATTGTGAACATAATTTGGCAATTATGAACATCAGTGTGCAAATATCTGTTCAAGTCCCTGCTTTCAATTCTTTTGGGTGATATACCTAGTAGTGGGCTTGCCAGGTCATATGTTAATTCTATACTTAACTTTCTGAGGAACCATCAGTGTGTCTTCCACAGTGGCTACACTACTTTACATTGCTACCAGCAATGAATGAGAGTCCCTATTTCTCTGCATCCTCTCCAACACTTGTAATTTTCCATTTTTTAAACCACAGGCATTCTCATGGGTGTGAAATGGTATCTCATTGTGGTTTTGATTTGCATTTTCCTGATAGCTAATGAGCATCTTTCATGTGCTTTCTGTCCACTTGTATATTTTCCTTGGAAAGATGTCTATTCAAGTCTTTTGTCCATCTGTTAATTGGATTGTTTGTCTTTTGTTGTCAAATTGAAGGATTTCTTCATATAGTCTAGATATTAAACCTTTCCAGGTATATGGTTTCCAAATATTTTCTCCCTTTGTGTAGTTTGTCATTTCATCTTCATGATAAATTCTTTTCAGGTTCAAGAGTTTTAAATTTTGATGAGGTCCAATTTATCTATTTTTTCTTTTATTGCTTGTGCTTTGGGTGTAAAGTATAAGAAACCATTACCTAACACAAGGTCCTGAAGATGCTTCCCTACATTTTCCTTTAGGGGTTTTATAGTCCTGGCAAGATCTTATATTTAGGTCTGTGATCCATTTTGAGTTGATATTTGTATAAGGAGTACGGTAGGGGTCCTCCTTTTTTTTTCTTTTTTGCAAATGGAGATCCATTTTTCCCAGCACCCTTTGTTGAAGAGACTATTCTTTCCCAATTGAGTGGTCTTTTGTCCCTTGTCAAAAATCAGTGGGCCATAAATATGACGGTTGATTTCTAAGCTCTTAATTCTATCCCTTTGATCTAAATGTCTGTCTCTATGCCAGTACCATGCTCTTTTGATTACTGTAGCTTTGTAATAAGATTTAAGATTGGGAAATGTGAATCTTCCACCTCCATTCTCTTTTTTCAAGAAGGCTTTGGCTAATTGGGGCCCCTTACCTTTCCATATAAATTTGATGATTGGCTTTTCCATATCTGCAAAGAATGTTGGAATTTTGATTTGGAGTCCATGAAGCTATAGATTGCTTTGGGTAGGATTGACATCTTAACAATATTTATTCCTCCAATCCATGAAAATGGAATGTACTTCCATTTATTTAGGTCCTCTTTGATTTCTTTTAGCAATGTTTTGTAGTTTTCAATAAACAGGTCCTTTGCATCCTTGGTTAGATATTTTCCTAGATATTTGATTCTTTTAATTGCTATTGTAAATGGAGATTTTTTTCTTTATTTCTTCTTCCAATTGTTCATTGCTTGTGTATAGCAACATTGCTGATTTTTGTATGTTGATACTGTACCCTGACACTTTGCTGAATTCATTTATTAGCTCTAGGAGCTTTGTTGTGGATTATTCAGGATTTTCTGTATGGAGAATCATGCCATCTGCAAATAGAGAAAGTTTTACTTTTCACGTTCCAATTTGGATGCCTTTTATTTCTTTTTCTTGCCAAATTTTTCTGGCTAAGACTTCCAGTACAATGTTGAATAACAGTGGTTACAGTGGGCATTCTTGTCTTGTTCCTGATCTTAGAAGGAAATCTTTCATTCTTTCACCATTAAGTAGGATGTTAGCTGTGGGTTTTTTTCATATATGTCCTTTATTACATCGAGGAAGTTTCTTTCTAATCATAGTGTTCCAAGTGTTTTTATCATGAAGGGCTGATGGATTTTTTCAAATGCCTTTTCTGTATCATTTGAGATGATCATGGTTTTTTTCCCCTTCATTCTGTTAATGTGGTGTATTACATGAATTGAAAGTATTATGTTGGACCACCCGTGCATACCAGGGATAAATCCCACTTGATCATAGTGTATAATTCTTTTAATGTGCTGTTGGATTCAGTTTGCTAGTATTTTGTTGAGGATTGTTACCTCTATATTCATAAGAAATATCGGTCTGTCATTTTCTTTACTTGTGGTATCTTTATCTTGGCTTTGGTATGAGGATGATGGTCTTGTAGAATGAATTAGGGAATGTTCCCTCCTCTTCAACTTTTTGGAAGAGTTTGAGCAGAATTATAGTTAAGTTTTCATGGAATGTTTGGTAGAATTTCCCTGTGAAGCCATTTGGTCCTGTGCTTTTTTTTTTTTTTTTTTTTTTTTTTTTTTTTTTTTTTTTTTTTTTTTTTTTTTTTTTTTTTGGTTGGGAGGTTTTTTAATTACTGATTCAATCTCTTTGCTAGTAATTAGTTTGTTGAAAGCTTCTATTTCTTCTAGAGTCAGTGTAGGTAGTTTGTGTGTTGCTAAGAATTTGTCCATTTCATCCAGGTTATCTAGTTTATTGGCATATAGTTGCTCATAGTATCCTCTTAAAGTCCTTTTCATTTCAGTGACATGGTAATTATGTCCCCCTTTTCATTTCTGATTTTCATTATTTGTATCCTCTCTCTTTGTCAATCTAGCTAAAGTTATGTCAATGTTTTGGTCTTTTGCAGACTGCATATATTTAGATCATGCTTTTTTATCCATTCAGCCAATCTCTGCCTTTTGACTGGAGAGTTTAATCCATTTACATTTGAAGTCATTACTAATAATGCAGGTCTATCTTCTGCTATTTTGCTATTTACCTTTTTGTAAGTCTTATACCTTTTTGTCCCTCAATTCTTTTTTTAATGCCTGCTTCAATATTTATTTAATTTTTTTGTGTGTTGTACCATGTTGAGTGCCTTCCTTATTCTATCTGGATATTTTTTTTCCATCTATTTTCCTTGTAGTTGCCATAGGGTTGAAATTTAATGTAACAATCATATTTGCTTTGATACCAACTTGACTTCAATAGCATGCACATATACTTTTCCCTTACCCTTCCATCCCCCACCTTTTTTGTACTTGTTAGCACTTATATCTTTGTTCATTGATACATTGTATGTCTAAAAACCATAGATTTATCATTCCTCTTTGTGCATTTGCACTTTAGCATCTGCAGGAAGTAAGAAGTGGAGTTACATACTAAATAATGCACAACAATAAAACTGCATTTACATTTACCCAAATGGTTACCTTTACCTGAGGTCTTTATTTCTTTATGCTGCTTTGAACCACTGTCTAGTCTCCTTTCTCTTCAATTTGAAGAACTCCCTTTAGCATTGCTTGGGGGGCAGGTCTAGGGGTGATGAACCCCCTCAGCTTTTGTTTATCTGGGAATGTCTTCATCTCTCCCTCATTTTTTTGAAAGAAGTTTTCTCTGGACATAAAATGCTTGATTGACAGTTGTTTTCTTTTAGCACTTTAAGTATTTCAACCCACTGCCTTCTTGCCTCCATGGTTTCTGATGAGAAATGGGTACTCAATCTAATTGGGACATCCTTGTGCATAACACATTACTTTTTCTCTTACAACTTTCAGAACTCTCTGTCCTTTGCATTCACTAGTGTGATCAATATACAACAAGTATATTTTTCTTCATGTTTATCCTGTGTGATGTTCTCTGGGCTTCTTGGATGTGCATATTCACATCTTTTGCTAAGTTTTGGGAGTTCTCTTTCATTATTTCTTTGAATATTCCTTTTTCCCCTTTCTTCTCCTTCTGGGACCCCCATATCAGTTTGCTTGATGGTGGCCCAGAGGTATCTCAGGCTATTTTTGCTTTTTATAATTCTTTTTTCTTTTTGTTGCTTAGCCTGAATTCTTTGAGTTCACTTATTGTTTCTTCTGCCAGCTCTAATTTGCTGTTGAAACCCTCCTGGGTTTCAGTTATTGTGTTCTTCAACTCCAATAGTTCTGTTTGGTCCCTTCTTAAAATTTCTAACTCTTTACTAAGATTCTCATATTGTGCATTCGTATTCTTCCTGTATTATCCTTGATCTCCTTGAGCATTTTTAAGATCATTTTTAAGGTCTTTGGTATGTCCACATTCTGGTCTATCTTCACTGGTATTTTCTTGATTTTTGTCCTCTTCCTTGGGACGGGCCATCATTTCCCGTTTCTTTGTTGTCCTGTACTCTTTTGTTGCATACTGCACATTTTAACATTTTAAAACGCTATCTCTGGGATTTATTCCCTGAGAGGTCTGTTTCTTGATTTTGTAACAAGCTGGTGAAGAGACAGAGATTTTTAAAGCTGCAGCCCCCCTTTCAGGAAGGTCTGCCCCAGGCGAGCACAGTGCCCAAGGTCCCGCCTGTCTTTATGGGCCTGTCTTGTCCTGGGCTTGTTTACAGGTGTTTCCCCAGAGACGGACCTCCCTCTCCCCTCTCCCGGGTATTTAAGGCAGGCAAGCCTTTGCCCTGCTAGTCTGCCTCTATAGTAGTTTCCTACACTCCTCTCGTTGTCTCAAGCAGCCTTCACCTGATGGGCAAGTCCTGGGAGGGGGCACACTGGAGAGGAGGTTCCCTAGTCAGTCTTTCCCAGCTGAAATAGGGCCAGGGACCCATGAAGTGGGCACAGACCAGCTCCAGAGTTCCCTGGGGAGGGGTCAGGAAAGGTGCCAAAAGCTTCTTCTAGGGCTCCCCAAAGCTGAGCTTTCTTGGCCTGCCCAGTAAACGCAGCTCTTCAGTAACTGACCCCTGCAGCCCTGAGAAAGTGCAGTATCTTCAGCTCTCCTCTGTCGCCGATTTCCCCAAGGCGGTTTGGAATAAGCCACCCTCAGAGCTGGGTGCCCGTGATCGGTGATCAGGCATGCCCATTTGGGGAAGAGGATTTTTATGTCCCTCCCTGTCACCAGTGACCTAGCCAGGGGATGGACACCGGTCACTGCCATGTGAGAGCAAGTTACTGTCTTTACTGTAACCTACCAGCTTCTTCCTCC
Organism: Chaetophractus vellerosus; assembly: GCA_004027955.1. Taxonomy (NCBI): domain Eukaryota; kingdom Metazoa; phylum Chordata; class Mammalia; order Cingulata; family Chlamyphoridae; genus Chaetophractus; species Chaetophractus vellerosus. Next base: position 7,244 of record PVKH010023268.1, read on the forward strand.
CACTCCTCCCTGGATGCTGTACAGTGTTCTACTGGCCTCTAGAGTTTCAAAATAGCTGTTTCAGACCATTTGTGCCTGTTTAATAGTTGTTCTGGTGGAAGGACTTAATCCTGGAGCTCCCTACTCTGCCATCTTCCACAGTCCTTGATTCTTCTTTTTTAATGTAGACTTTTAGAGCTACACATTTCCCTCTGGGCACTGCCTTCGCTGCATTCCCATACATTTTAATATGTTGTGTTTTCATTTTTGTTCGTCTCAAGATATTTCCCAATTTCCCTGTAGTTTCTTCTTTGACCCATTGGTTGTTTAAGAGTGTATTTTAACTTTTACATATTTGTGAAGTTTCCAGTTTTCCTTCTTTTATTGATTTCTTGCTTTGTTCTATTGTGGTCTGAGAAGATGCTTTGTATTATTCCAATATTTTAAAATTTATTTATTTATGATTTGTGGCCTAACATACGGTGTACCCTGGAACATCTTCCACGTGCACTTAAGAGGAATGTGTTCCCTGCTCTTGTTGGGTGGAGAGTTCTTTACATGTCCATTAGTTCTGGCTGGTAAATAGTGTTGTTCAAGTCCTCCATTTCCTTATTTATCTTCTGTTTAGATGTTCTATCAATTATTGAAAATGATATATTGAAGTCTCTTCTAATATTGTAGAACAACCTATTTTTTGCTTCATGTGTTTTGGGACTCTGTTGTGAGTTGCATATCTTTATAATCATTATATCTTTTTGCTGGATCAAGCCTTTTACCAACATATAGTATCCTTCCTTGTCTCTTGTAATCTTTTTTGACTTAAAGTCCATTTTGTCCGACAATAATATAGCTACTCCGGTACTTTTTTTCCCTAATATATATTTTTTTATTAGAGAAGTTGTGAGCCTACAAAACAATCATGTATCATGTGTAGAATTCCTATACATCACCCCTCCTCCAAAACCTTGCACTATAGTGGAATATTTGTTATAGATTATGAAAGAACATTATCAGACTATTACTGCTATCCATGGTCCATAGGTTATATTTGGTATATTTTTTCCATACACCCCCTATTATTAACACTTGTATTACTATTGCACATTTGTTACAGTCCATGAGAGAGCACTCTCATATCTGTACTGTTAACCAGAGTCCATCTTCCACCTAGATATCCCACGCAGTTCACTGTGTTAAACAATCCCACGCCTTGTAGAATCCATCCAAAACCTGCACGCAGTGGCCCTGACTTTGATTATAGAGTTGTGCAGTCATCGCCTCAGTAAATTTTTTAACATTTTCCTTCGCCCAAAAGAAAAAAACCCATATTATTGACCTGTAGAGTTGATACAGTATCTTCTTTGACATTAATGCAAGACTATTACAATATTGCTGTTAACTACAGTCCATAAATTACATTAATTGTACTTTTCCATGCATCACCATGTTCTTATTACCTTGTAATAGTGATGTACGTATGTTCTAGCTTAGAGAAGCACATCCTTGTATTTGTACTGTTAACCACAATCCTCATCCACCTCTGGGCTCACTGTGCTATTCAGTCCCTAGATTATTCTCTAGCTTTCTTTCAACTGACATTTACATTCCTAAACTACCCGTCAGCCACAATCATAAATTTATAAACCAGTTGGATCACTTTTGATTGCTGTTTGCATGGAATATCTTTTTCCATCCTTTTACTTTCAACTTCTTTGTTTATTTGTACCTAAAGTAAGTCTTTTGTGGGCAGCATATAGTTGGATCATGGTTTTTCATTCTATGCACCAATCTCTGCCTTTTAATAAGGAATTTAATCTATTGACATTTAAGGTAATAATTGAGAAGGAAGGGTTTATTTCTGCCATTTAGCTTTATTTTTTCTGTATGCCTTGTATATTATTTGTTCTTCAATTACTCCATTACTATCTTTTTTTAAAATTTGGTTGGTTTTATGTTGTGTATCATTTTGATTCCCTTCTTTTTTCCTTTTCTCTGTATTTTTCTAGTTATTTTCTTAAAGGTTACCTTTGTAATTACAATTAACATCTTAAACTAATAATCTAGTACGACTAGCACCAACTAGTTTTCATAATATATAAACCCTCTAGTCCTATATATATATGTCCTTTCCCCTTTATTTTGTTGTCTCAGATTACATCTGTATATATTGTATACCTAGTAATATAGATTTATAATGTTATTTTACACATTTGCTGTTAACTCAAAAGGGGGAAAACATTTACAAACCAAAAGTACAATAATCTAGGATTTTATATTTACCTAAATAGTTACCTTTGCCAATGTTCTTTATTTCTGCTTATGGCTTCAAGTTACTGTCTTGTGTCCTTTTATTTCAGCATGAAGGACTCCATTTAGAGTATCTTGTAGGGCAGGTCTTCTGGTAATGAACTCTTTCAACTTTTGTTTATCTATAAATGTTTAATTTCTCTTTCATTTTGGAAAGATAATTTTGCCAGGTATGGAATTCTTAGTTGACAGATTTTTTCTCTAAGGTTTTTAAATATGCCATCCCACTGTCTTCTGACCTGTGGTTTCTGATGAGAAATCTGCTATTACTCTTATTAGGAAACCCTTGTATGTCACAAATCATTTCTTCTTGCTGCTTTCAAAATCCTCTCTTTGATTTAGGATTTTGACAATTTCACTATAATGTATATTACTGTAGATATTTTAGAATCTATCTTGCTTTAAGCTCATTGAGCTTCTGGATGTGTATATTTGTGTCTTTTATATTTGGGAAGTTTTCGGCCATTATTTCTTCAACTACTTTCCTCCTCCTTTCACTCTCTCTTGTCCTTCTGGGACTCCAGTGATGAGTCTAAGTGCACTTGGTGGTGTCTCACAGGCCCCTCAGGGTCTGTTCATTTTTCTGCATTATTTTTTCTTTCTGCTTCTCATACTGGATAATTTCAACTGTCTTGTTTTCAAGTTTGCTGAGCTTTTCTTCTGTCCATGCTGCTGAAACTGTTTAATGAGATTCTCATTTCAGTTATTGTGATTTGCAGCTTCAAAGTTTGGTTCCTTTTTGTTATTTTCTTCTCTTTATTTTGTCCAGGAAAATGTTTTGCTAATTTCCTTTAGTTCTCTGCATATGGGTACCTTGGCTCATTGATGGACTAATAGTCCCAATGTGTGAACTTCCTCAGGGATGGTTTCTGGCAAATTCTTTTTTTTTTTTCAGGGGCACCAGAGATTGAACCCAGGACCTCATACATGAGAAGCAGCTCAACCACTTGAGCTACATCTGCTCCCCTGACAAATTCTTTCTTTCCTGTGAAAAGGACTGCACTTTCCTATTTCTTTGTGATTTGTAATTTTTGTTAAGAAGTCAGCATTCTGAGTGTTGTGTTGTTACAACTCTAGAACTGTAGTTCTCCCACTCCTCTAAATTGCTAGGTTTTTGTTGTTTTGGGGCTGGAATGGAAATAGAAAAGAGACAAAAAATGGGCACTGTCTCTTTAAGACACCTCTGCGGCTCTGGCCTGAGGGGGCTGGAACAATGGCGACCTTCTGAGCCAGCCCCAGCAGCCTGAAGTAATGAATCAAAAGCAGTGCTCAGGGGTCAGACCACACCTCCCTGATTTTGGAGGACAGGGTCCCTAGAGCCCACCCTGGCGATGGCAAGCTGGCCCGGGAGCTTGGGCATGGGTGGTGGCCGGGGCCTGGCGGTGAGATTCACTGCTGTTTGCCACTTACCAGCCTGTCCCCCAGCTTTCCCCTGGGTGCTGCACAGGGTTCCCTTAGACTCCAGAGTTTTAAAATAGTTGGCTCAGACAGTTCCCGACAGTCCAGTAGTTCCCTGGGTGGAGGGACAGATTCCTGGAGCTCTGTTCCACCATCTTCCCACAATCCTCCTCCCAGCTGATATTCTGATAAGAATTTTTTTAATCTGTAGGCCAAGTGTTGCCATCTTTACAATACTGTGTTTTCCTATCCACGTACATGGAGTATCTTTCCATTTATTTAGATCTTTTATTTCTTTCAACAATATCTTTACTTTTCACTTTACAAGTCTTGTAATTATTTTATTAAATTTTTTTCCTAGGTACTTTATTCTTTTTGATGCTTTTATAAATGGAATTGTTGTCTTAATTTCATTTTCAGAATGTTCCTTGCATGTGTATAGACATACATTTGGTTTTATCTTGCAACCTTGTTGAACTTATTAATTCTAATAACGTTTAGTGGATTCCTTAGGATATTTTATTTTATTTTATTTTATTTTAAAGATTTATTTATTTTATTACATATCTCCCCTTCCCCCCGTTGCGGTGATGCGCCGAGACTTGGTCATTGCGCAGGCGCGGCTTTCCCCGCTTGTGGGCAGCTTCTGCTTGCATTCACAGCCGGCTTTCAGTTCGCGGGTGGCTGGCTGCGCTCCATTCGCGGGCGACCTGCCCTGCCCGTGGCAGCTTTTGCCCTGTCCGTGGCAGCTTTTTGCCCTGCCCACAGCGGCTCTGCCCCGCCCATGGCAGCTTGCCATTCTCAAGGCGGTCTGCCCGCTAGGAGAGGTCCCCGGGAATCGAACCCAGGCCTCCCATGTGGTATGCCGGCCCCCCTTAGGATATTTTATAAACAAGACCATGCCATCTTCAAATAGAGATATTTTTACTACCTCTCTCTAACCAGGATGACTTTTATTTCTTTCTCTTGCCTAACAGCCTTGGCTTGGATCTCAAGTATAATGTTGACCATAAGTGATGAGAGCAGGACCCTTGTCTTATTTCTGATGTTAGAGGAAAGCTTCACTCTCTCACTAAGCATAATGGGTTTTGCAGGTATCCTTTACCAGGTCAATGACCTAGTATATCTTTTTCATGTCAAGGATAAATGCGTCTGGAGATGGGTTGTTAATTTCATACTGTTAGTGGAACAAAAATGAACAAGTTAAATAGAGCAATATTACTGTCAACATATTTATGAAAAGAGCCCAAAACACAAGAGTTAAAGCACTTTTAGCTGTTGGTATTCATTGCACACATGCTATTGGAATTATAATTGCAGTTTGTGTCCGTGCATGTGGTTTCGTTGTGTGCCATGTGTTCTAAGCTCAGACTGGGACATCTGAGTTGACTTCCTGACTTAGCGAATTTAAACTTTATACCACAGCTTTATTTACAGTATTTTATTGTACTATATTTTTTACTTTTTTATTTAAAAGTTCTATAAAAAGCCATTAAGTCTCATTTTGATATAGAAAGATCACTATGCCTGGTTTTGCTAAACTTACACCTTCATGGTCCGGAGAAGGCTGGAGTGTGGCAACCAGAGGAATTTCTGTGGAAACAAATGATGGGTCCCTCCCAGCTTCCCTGGCAAGTGCTTGTTATTCACGGCACAGCAGTCAGGACAACAGATGAAACAGTTCCTACCCAGATGGCATTTGGAGGAGAAAATTTCCTTACATTGCACAGATGCTTGGGTTTGTGAGCCTTTGCTTTGCTCTGAGTCGTGTCCTGTCACGTGTCCTCTGCCCTGTACCCTGTGGGCGCGAACTCGCCCTTCATGTGCATTTTCAGGGTCAAAAGTTACAAGCAAGGGGCCGGTAGCCCAGTGGATAGGGCGCCGGCACACCACATGGGAGGCCCTGGGTTCGGTTCCCGGGGGCCTCTCCTAGTGGGCAGACCGCCTTGAGGGGGCAAGCCGCCACGGGCAGGGCGAGCCGCCGGAGAACGGAGCAAAAAGCCGCCCGGGAACGGAAGCAGAGCCGCCCATAAGCGGGGCAAGCCGCCTGCGCAGTGAGCTGACTCAGCGCGTCGCTGCAGCGGGGGGAGACAAAGCAGACATAGAAGAACACACAAAAAAATGAACACACAGCAAGAGCAAGCAGAAAGGGGAGGGATATGTAACAACAACAAAAAAAGTTATAAGCAAAAAATGTCCTTGCTGCCTGCTTTATCACAAACATAATCTCCTACTCGGAAGGCTGGGGAGACCCTTGCTGATCCCAAGGGCAGCCTCTGGGCTTCACTGTGCGCCCCAGGGGGGAGGGGCGTGGGACTCCCCATTTTGTTTACCGCCCTCAGGAGTCGCAAGGCTCCCCGCTTTGATTCCCACTGCTTTCCGATCACAGCCCCTCTGCGGCTCTCCCAGGACCCCCTCACGCTGCTCTCAGCGGCCCTAACCCCCAGTGGCAGGGAGATGTTCTGAAGCTTGGATAGTTCCTGTCACCAGCAGCCTCCTTGGCACCGGCCCCCTCCACTGCCTCCCGTCAGGGCCGCTGTGTCCTGCACATGCTGCTCCCTCGACAGGACCCCTCCTCACTCTCCTGCGCTGCCCCATCGGAGTGCTAGACGTGGGACGCAGCCCCGCAGTCGGGCAGCACAGGGGATGGCTAGGACCCTCCTCAGGGCCGAGGGGCAAGGCTGTGGAGCAGGCTCTGTGGCCAGAGGGTCTGTGGAGGAGCCCCTGGCCCTCCTGGGGCACTGGTGGGGGAGCAGGAGGGCCCATTCTCAGGGGTTCTGGGGCTCCTCCCCACTGTAGGTGGTCGGGCAGCACCCCTAGCCTCCGCCCACTGATGTTGTGACAAGTAGAAGTGAGTCCAGACGTTGGCCAGTGTCTCCTGGGGGCAGCTGAGACCCCAGGTGTCAGCTCTGCCGTGGCCTGTGATATGGGAAGGACCTGGGCTTGCAGAGAGGGCCTGAGCTGGTCTCCCCATC
>PVKH010023269.1:0-13897 GCA_004027955.1 Chaetophractus vellerosus
GACAAAATGTATAATGGCCTGTATCCATCATTGTGATATCAAGCAGAACAATTCCAATGTCCCAAAAATGCCTCATGTTCCACCTATTCTTCCTTCTCCTTCCCCTCAGAACCTCTGGTGACCAGTATCTTTATATCAATGCTACAACTTCTTCCATTACTAGAATAATAATAAGTCTACTTTGGTCCACAGTTGTGTTCCCCCTTTATGTTTGTTCATTCCTCAGTCTTTAGGATTTGGGGATAGTGATGCCCACCCTACTTCACATAGAGTTGGCTTTGATACCATGGGGCAGATGGATGGATCTATCTTGCTTGCAGTTGTAGATACTGTTTTTTGGTGATGGGGCATTGTCCATCATCATCCCTTTGTTAGTTATCATGGGCAAGTCTGATGAACTGGTAAGTAGGTGTCACAACTCTGCTGAGATTCAAGGCTCAACCAGCATATGAATAGACTGAAGATTTTAGTTTCTGAGACATATATTTAGTAGGTATAGGGTAGTACAACATTTTGAATGTAATTAACAGAACTGAAATATATATACCTGAATATAATTAAAAGGGGAAATGTTAAATTGTATATATGGTAACAGATTAAAAAAATTTTTTTAAATCAATGGAAGTATACTACACCTTGTACCCTAAGTTAAACCATGGACTATAGTTAATAGTACAATTATAAAAAGGTGCTATCATCAATTGTCACAAATGTTCCACACCAACACAAGGTGTTAATAATAAGGTGGTATATGGGAATTCTATATTTTATACGTAGTTGTTTTGTAAACCAACAACTTCTCTAAAAAGAAAAAAATAATAAAAAGAAGAAAGCATATCTAGAAGAGCGATGTAGCCATGTTAAGGAGTTTGAAACTTACTCTAAAAGAACAAAAGAATTAAGCCAACAGTTTTAAACACAATTTTAAACAAGAGACTGACATAATCATGACAGCACTTTAGGACGATCTTTCAATTGTATTTGGAGAATGAATGAACAAAGTGCAAGATCAAAACCTGGGAGAGGAGTAGTGCCTAAGAGCAAATGGTTAGGTGAGAGGAGACAGTAGCTTCAACAATTGTAATAGTACTGGGGAAGGAGAGAAGATGGATTTGGAAGCAATTTAGGAGGTAGTAGATTGACTGTGCTAAGTGAAGGAAAAGCAAGATAGTCATGGCATTCACTGAAATGAGAACATGGAAAGAGGACTAAGCATAGGGAGAGAAGATGATGAATGAATTCAGTTTTAGTCATGCTGCCCTTTAAAAGCCTGTGCATGGGTATCAAATAAGGAATTGGATAAATATGAAAATCTGGAGAGGGGTTTTAGAGTTATGATATATGAATGAGATGAAAAATGGTCATTTTTCCAAATATACATATGTGACTCAATGAATAGCACCATTTAAATACATTGCATATAAAGTCATTACCAAAGCAATAGTATTCTAATCAGGAAGGTAAATGATGATCTGGCCAGAACATCCTTTTGAAAAAGGAATTGGAAAAGCATCAGTAAAATTTAAAAATAGAAAAATGCAGGAATGCAATAACATTGGAGTGAGGATGGGAAAATGTAATGGGGCTAGAATTTATCCTTTATTAAAGAATTTATCCTTTATTAAGGGCACAAGATGGGAGTGGTTGTAGCTCAGTGTTTGAGCTCCTGCTTCCCATGTACAAGGTCCCAGGTTCAATCCCCGGTACCTCCCCAAAATAAAAATAAAAAGACACAAGACTTGGCAGGTGTTTTGTTGTTGGTCTTGTGTTTGGCTTTTCTGCTTGCTATTATTTGTGGAGTCACTTGGTCTTGGTAAAACCACTCAGTTTTTACAGTATTGTAAGGTGGTTTGTATTAAAAACCAGCTGTAACTATCTATTTCCTGTGGAGGAAAGATCCATAAATTATAGCTCAGGTTATTTGTCAGTTAGGTAGTTTAGAAATTCTTTGGCAGACAGGATTAAAGTGTGAGAATTGATCCTGAACTCCAGCTGAGGGACCTGTGAAATTATAAAGATAATATGTTCTGTACAATGTCTCCTGCTGCCCAATTTAAAGGTACTGGGTAGGAGGTCAGTGAAAAGGAAAGGCAGTTGGATGGCGCTATTTGAAATATTTTAAATAAATGTTTTGTAAGAGACTAAAGTATTATGTAAATCAATGTTTGGTTTTTTTTTTTCCTAAGCAGAGCCTTCATCCAATCATTTGATTAGTGAATGAGAGATTTTATTTAGAGTCTTAGGTTTTCTGGTCAGTCCAGTTTTCAGCAGAGCTTTCTTTTCCATGGTACCTTGTCTAATCTTTTTTTCAAATGACTAATAAGAAAGGCTTTATTTTTTAATTCCTACAATTTCCTCAACAAAATATTCTGTGGCTTAACAATTCTCACATTGAGATACTTGCTTATGACGTTCTGCAGGGATACCTAATCACGTTATGGGCATATTTGCTGCTCAGAAACTGCCCTGGACTTCTTATAAATCCCAAGGATGCCACACTAAAAATTGGCTGGGTGAATCAGAACAAAATACAAAATGTGACTGGCCTGGGTTTTTCTTTGGAGCGACCAGGTATCAAGAAATCAGGTGGTTAACTACATACAAAAGCCAAAGCTGTTTGATTGATTTGTTCCAGAAGAACTTGAGGTATTTATAAAGATGCATACAGTTCAGTAAAATGAAAAATAATTTCAAACTTGTGTAGGGAAATGAAGGAGGAAGGGAAGAAGCAGCCAGGAATTAGGGCAGGACATAAGGTGCATGAGGTGAATCTGCTTGCTAAAGATGAACTCAAACCGTGCTCTAAGCTTGTGACATGAAGACAAAATCATATTTAATTACAAGGTTGATAGTATCCACCAGGTACAAATGAAGTATTAATGCAGAAGTCCTGCATTTCTTGATTGGAGATCTGAGAGGAAGAGAGGGGATCTTTTATAAAGAAATGAACAGTAAGTTCACATCATCACAGGAGACATAGCAAGGAGTTTCCCCCACCTTGTTTAATGATGTCCCTCAATACGTGCAAGGTGGCATACACCTGTGTTGTAAGAGGACTCTCAGGAGTGGGAGAGAATTAGGTGTGAAATTAAAGTATGCCTCCTAGCCAGTAAAAGTTGAGAATCCTAAATATATTATTATAGTTGCTTATTTAGTGAAAACACAAGGCAATAAAATAAACAGTGTGGTGTACAAAGTTTTTATATTTTGTTTTATAACTTAGTAAGCAGGAAGGAACAAAGCATCAAACACTCTAAAATTCAACTATGGCGGAGTAGAAAGAGCACTGAGCTTGGAGTCAAAAGACTAAGTTCGAGTCCCAATCTGCTAACTTCTTTCTACTACTATCATTTTACTAGGGCAAGTCATGTATATCCTACTGAAGTCCAGCTCCACATCTGTAAAAAGGGGTTAATAATGTCAATATCAGAAGGGTTTTATGAAGGTTAAACAAGATATTGTACATAAACAACTTTTCTTTACATAACCTGAAATACCCTTTTCTTTATATTACCTGAAAGATCTTACAAATATATATGAAGATGTATTTTAATTATCCTGAATGATAATTAATTTTTATGTGAATTCACAAATAGTCATAAAGATGGAGCCCAGTTGAAATACATTTTAATTATTAATTGTAATAGTAATGCATTCATTTGAGTTTCTAGAATGTGAAAATCAATTCACAAAATTCTTCATATGCTTTATCTTATTTAATGTTAAAACAACATCTTTGAGGTAACTATTATTCTATTCATTTATAGTTGAAAAGTTAAAGAGCTGAAGTTTCTGAGCTGGGATAAGAAATGTGAATTTTGGAAAATGAGAAGGGGCCAAAGCTAAGAGAAACTCCACTATGGAGGGGGAAAAATATTTAAAGACAGAAAATGCTACACAATAAGGTTAGACTCTTTTAAAGTATTGCTATTTGTTGATATAGGTTTGGCATTCTTTTTCAAAAACATATTTAAAGGCCAATTAATAAATGGTTTGGTAATTGGTAAAAGGTTTCAGATAATCCCATTCCGTAATGTTCAAAGCCCAGGGGGCCTTCAGTGTAGCCTCTGTATGTAACATCCACCACCAAGAAGTCCGAGGCTCACGGTAGGGGCAGGGACCCTGAAAATGTTCCTCTGAACTATAGGGTTCCAAAACAATCATTATGTTCATCTCCTAAATAGTCATTATGGCATGCTGTATATATTTTGGGAAGAATCCCTTTTTTCTTTCAAATTAGAAAGATAGCTTTTATTTTATTTTATTTTTAAAGATTTATATTTATTTATTTATATATTCCCCACCCCCCTTGCTGCTTGTGCTCGCTGTGTTCATTTTTGCTTTGCGTTTTCCTGTGTCTGCTTATCTTCCCCTACCAGGTCAGCTCATCACGCCGTGGCTTGCCTTCACCAGGAGGCCCCGGGAACCGAACCTGGGGCCTCCCATGTGGTAAACCAGAGCCCTACCAATTGAGCCACAGCCAGTTTCCAAAAGATAGTTTTTAAATGACCCTAAATGAAAATCCACCTTTATGTGAATTCATAACTAGTTATTAAAATGGACACAATTGTTTTGCTGATTTTTAGTCAAATTGTATTTCAAGCAAGGAGACAAGCAGGAAAAAAAAATCTCCCTTGAAATTCTTTCTAGGGGTTGTGAAAACCCAAAGAGACAATGTACAAAATAGAATGTTGAATAATATAAGCCACTAAAAAATATGACATTATTATTTTACCCTAAACAAAAAGTCTGCCCATAAGATTATGGGAAAAAATTAATATAGTATGAATGCAGAGAAGAAAGATACCATATGTCATAGCATAAACATTTCATAACTATTAAGAATAGCATTGGAAATAGAGCATAGTATACATACCTCAATGATAATTTAATAATTTTTATTGATTCATTACCTTAAAATGTCTGAGCAATATAAATTTGGCTATATATCATAGTTGATATGAAAGCCAAGTGCACAGGATCAGGAGGATCTCTCCTGATCCTCCCATTGTCATCCAGCCCCACTTACGAATTTATTGCTAGGAGCTGAGAATTAAAAGTGAAAGAACGACCCTAGGGACTTAATATCTAGTATCAGCAACAATCTGGATGTTTAAAAAAGAAAGAAAAATAAATAACAATACAAGTTTGCATGTCCTAAATTCCAAATGGAAGATTATGTATCTTCCTAATTCTGAGTCATACCAGCCAGCTATGTGTTGATTTCTGAGGTTTTCCAGAGAAAAGCTAACATTATTTAAATAGTCAGATAATTAGTAGAATAGAATTTCAGAAGAAGGAATTCAAATAGCTTGCGCTTCCTTTGCTTCTCAACAATGGAGAAATAGAATATTAAATTTTTTCTCCAATTATTTAAAAATTTCATTATTTGAGCTCCATTCAACTGAAGTTTTGCAATAAGGAAATTATAATTAGGTTAAGGAATTTTTTTATACTGAGTTGATGTGACTTCAGTAAATACATTTTTACCACCCAAGAGAAAGCACGGCTGAATTATTTTGTCTATTGAATCAGCACTACCATCTTTTTATTGACAGGAGGATTCAACCTAAATAAATGACCTATTTCATGTCATAGTTTTGGTCTATGTATAGAACTACTAACAAAAGCTTTTGGTAGAGCAGACTACAAAATACAAAAATGTTTTACAATGTCAAAATAAAGTATTTGATATTGCCAAGTCGAAGAACCTAGACCTGCATTTAATTGGGTTTTCCCCAATTAAATCATCAGTAAATTTAAATAATGTGTGAATTTTTAGCATTCAGTTCATCTGTCCAAATGAGAAGTTAGGGAAACAATGTAGTATAAACGTTAAATACCTAAGCTCTGGAATCAAAGTAAGTAGATTTGAATCCACTAACCCACTAGCTGCATGTGGTTGGGCAAATTATGTTTTCTCTCTAATGCCTCAGTTGTTTCACCTGTAGAATGGGGATAATGATGATACCAGTCATAAAATAGCTATGAGGATTTAGTCAGAGAATACATGTAAAATGTTTAGGAAAGTGCTTGGTACAAAATGAACTAAATAATATATTTAATATAATATATATTTATTAACACCAACTATTTCCAGGCCACAGGGTTTGGCCATTAGACTCACTTATGGAGTCTTCTTTTTAATTACAGGTACCTTGATCTACAAAAAAACTACTCTCAGGGTGAACCTGCAATTCTGTATTCTTTAATCTTCCAGTAGGATTGTGATAATGAGCTGGTTTTTGAAATTACTGATCCATAACATAGCCTTTCATATGAAACATCCTAACTCCAATCTATTTTGTAAACATCAATGAAGAAAACAAAGCTAGAAAGAAAACTCACAGACCAACAGTAGAGACAAGAAAGAGACAAAGGAGGACAGATAGGAAAGTAGGACAGCACCATGGAAATGCAGTGGAGCTGAGCAATGTGCACGTGTGCAGGCATACATGTGCACATGTGTGTGAATATGCATGTGCGTGTACATGTGTGTACGATGAGACTGATGTTATTGGGTGAAGAGGGGGCAGAAAAAGAGTTAAGGTTTTAATCAATCACGGGAGTGAGTCCATCAGTCCATCAGCAACTACTGTCCCTAGGCTAAATATATGGTGAGAAGTGGAAGAGGAGGGAATCTATGCAGGAGGAAGAAAATATAATAAACTTGGGAGGTGAATGGTTTAAGACAGTGGGCTTCAGACTTTTTCCGATAGCAGAGGAGTTAGGGATCATCTTGCTCCAGTTTGGATAGAAAAGGAAGTCTATGTCAAAGCTGCTCAAATTGGTTTAGTGATATTGCTCCACACTTCTGCAGAAACGGAGGTCCCAGGCCATGCCTGTCATTCTGTGACTTGCAATTAAGCAGGTTTTGGAACCACTCACAGTGGCTGTTCCCTACCAGGAACCAGAGAATCTCAAGCAGCACTGTGACTGGAACCAAAACAGATACTTAAAGTCAGGGGTGGCTCATGGAATCCAAATGGGGCAACAGTGTTAGGCCCCAAAGGCTCAGAAATGACATAAATTAAGGGAGGGTCTATTGGGAGGATTCCAGGCCAGAAGTAACCATCACTTGATTTGTTTGGAAGACTTCCTGACTATCCTAGAATAAGTATATAGCAAAGTGGATAAAGACTGGGATTTATAACTGAAAGTCAATAAGAAAGGGAAAGTGCCCCACCTCTATGTTCAGACTGTAAGCCTTTCATCAGCATGCACTAAAACAAGACTTCTTCCACCCTGAGTTTCAAGAAGAACCAGATTATAGCCAAGATTTATTAAGCAACCTTGGACTTATTGTAACCTAAAGGGATCTCCCCAGTTCTTTCTATGGCTACATTGGCCACACATCAAACACAAGTTTGAATGATGGAGCTCAGATCAGAGATGCTGAGAAGGATTTGGCAAGCTGGAAGCATATCCCTTCCAATCTCAGGGTAAGCTCAGGGTAAGCTTATTCTCCAATCTTCAAGTGGAATTCCCTCCAAACGAGATTCAGCCCAGCTTGGATTGCAGGTCAAAATCCCTAATTTACTTTTATTTCAGAGGGGTAGATCACAATAAAATTTCCTCCAAGTTGCTTACACTTGTCCTTAGATTTAGCAGACACCAACCATGAACAAAATAAATCTCATATCTACATGAGCAGGGCGTAAACTATTTTTTTTTTCCAAAAAAGTTATCGTTATTTGAGGGATGAAGAGAAAGCTGAGGGAGAGGCATCAGAGAAGCCGTGGGCATGAAAATTGTGGATGGAACAAGATGGGTTTAGGAAACATTGCAGTGAGTTATGAATTAGGGTTCATTTAATATTCTTGAAGAGATATAAATAAAGATCAGAATTGTCTATTAATTCATTGGCTTTAACCACACACAATTTTGTTGTTTGAATCTGGGTTGTAGAAGACTTATTGAATCCCATCTCCTGGGTTAAGTAGGTACTTCACATATATTACTCTTTCATTTTCAGAACAACTTTATGGAGCAGAAAGAAGTAACTTCCTCTTTATCTCTCCTCGAGTAAGTGGCATAATTAAGTTTGAAACTGGGCTGGACTGACTCTATAGCATGCACATGTTATTTCCACTACATCAGGAAGTTGAAGCTTTCTCTTTTATACTATGTATGTCTTATAGTATATCTAACCAAGAGCAGACATTCCAAAGCAGCTGACATAGTTGTTAGGTATGGTCAGAAGTAACTGTTTAGTAGAAATTATTACTATGTATACTTGGTAAACATTTTTTATTATTCAAGTACACAAAATGGAAAGCTTTATCCAACAGGTCAATTCATTCAGCTACTTTGGCTGCATTTTACAGCTTACTCATCTTGACTGACCACCTCAATAAAGTACTTTTTTAAAAATTAACATTTCACAGGGCACATATAAGCATTTCTAGTCAACTCACTTCCATTATTAATATATGCCATAAAATTTTTTTTCAGGCCTAAATGACTTTTCCATGTTGTATAATGAAGTAATGAAATATTTTATACCAAGTACTTTTCAAGGGCTGGAACGGATTCAGGGCTTCTTTTAAGGAAAAATTTAGTCCTTTGGAAAGATACCCCCATGGCCCAGTTCTACATGTAAGCAGACTAGCCCTTTGTCAGGAAGAATATTCATTTAAACTCCTTAAAAATTTAAAACAGACTAACACTTCTAGTTGGTAAAGCATATGGGTCTCCTTTCAATTAATACGAAGAAATCACCCATGAACTGTCTTCCATTCTATACTTTTAAAAGCTTATTTGAAATTAACTATCCATCCTCTAGATTCTCCAAGTTTTATCCTTCTAATAAGCTGCTGGGTCACCAGAAATCAATGTGCCTGGAATCTATTCTCTCAGCTCCCTGAAGCAGTATTAGGCAGTACACAAGGTTTACAAAGACTGAGTTCCTGTTCCAAATTTTCCACTTAGGAAATGTGTGACCTTGGGAAAGTTACTTTCCCTGAGCCCAATTCCCTCACCAGTAGGAGAGTTCTAAATACTCAGCTCGGTTCAACAAACATACTTCAAACATATATTAGGTATCAGGTTTTGTGCTGGAGTTAGGGATAAAAAGATTCACTTTTTATTGAACTAATATTTGTTTTGAGCATATACTTTATGTTAAGCACCGTCCTAAGTGCTGAAGATAAATCTTTGAGCAAGACTCATGGATTCCCTGTCCTTGTAGTTTGTGTTTTAGTAAAATATTCAGAAAATGAACCACCCCCATCCCCCACCCCCCAAAACTGATTCAATATATATTCAGGCCAGGTTATAGGAACTATGAAGAAAATAAACCAGAATAAGGAGGTGACTTTGTGGGAATACAGCTACTTTAGAAACGGCAGTCAGGAAAGGTCCTGACTAAAGGTGACCATTTGGCAGAGATTTGAATGACAAGAAGAAATGATCAAGAAATGTCTGAATTTACAGAGCTCACATTTTAGCAGTGGGAGATGCACAAAAGCACAATTTCAGTAAGTGTAAGTTAGATGCACACATATAACGATTTCTTTGGAGGATGCGCTTAAAAATTGCAAATGCACCTCACATGAAGTTATGCTCAAACAGGGATTCTACAAACATCAGTCTTCTTTTCTTTCTTTGAGTTAAGATGTAACATGATGTCCTTCTCCTTTAATCAGCATAAAACATGAAACTTCATGATGACTTCCTAAAATTAAAAAAAAAGTCATGGTCTAATAAGATGTCTAGATGCATGCATAGGGTTCATTTCTTTTTCGAGACAACAAAAAGCCACAGGACTCCCTCTGCGCTTGGTTTCTAGTACTCAATATGGTACTTGATCTCTGCCATTAGCCTCTATTCCTTGATGTGACTTTAATTCTGTCTTTATTGCATTTCAATGTCACAAGTTGCCTCAACTTTTTTCTACTTGTAGACAGGGAATACTTTTTAAGTAAAAATAAATAAAACATGCTCACACACTCCAATTACTATTGGTCCTTGTATTCAGAGGAAGTGCTTGGCATCTGAAGTGCAAAAATAACCCTAATATTGTACTTTTCCACATAGGCCTTGTATTAGTCAGCCAAAGAGGTGCCTTTGAAAATACACCAATAATTGGTTGGTATTTATAAAGGGTATTTATTTGGGGTAGAAGCTTATAGTTACCAGGCCACAAAGCATAAGTTCTTCCTTCACCAAAGTCCACGTGTTGGAGCAAGTCAGCTGCCGAATTCTGCCAGGGCTCAGGGCTTTGGCTTCCTTTCCTGCCAGGGCTGCATTTCTCTCCGGGCTTAGCGCTTCTTCCACAAGGTCAGCTGTAGACTATCAGGCAAACGGCTCTCTCCAACATCAGAACTGCATCTCAAAAATCTGCTTCTCAAATCGCACCCTCTGTTTTTGGCCTGCCCTTTATACTTGAGACCACACCCACTGAGGGGTGGGGCTCAACACTCTACTGACACAGCCCAGTCAATGCCCTAATCATAACCCAATCATGCCCAGACGAGCAGATCAGTTTACAAGCATGATTCAATTTATATTTTTGGAATTCATAATTAGATAAAACTGTCAAACTATTACAGGCCTCATTTCTATAACCCGTATCTTGGATAGGTAGAGGCAAAAGATTATTAGATTAGATTACTTTTACCTGCTCTGTTACTTTACCATCAGAAAAATTGGGGGAGTACATAATCTACAATAAAACCTTGTTAATGCAATCTCATTGAAATAGATGGTAATACAAACCATTAATAAATCTGAAATACAGCCTGTCTTTTTACAAATGTCTAACTAGTGGTTAAGAACATGCACTTTGGACTTAGACACACTCAGGATCAACTATTGTTTCCTGAAGCTGCTGATTGTGGCCTTGGATATGCATTTCAATCTCTCTGAGTCTCCTCTGCACTATGTGAATAATAACACCTATCTCATAGGATTCATTTGATGCCAAAGGCACTATAAACATGAAACACTGTTTATGAAATGCTTATCAAAATCCTTGAAAAGAGAAATTATTATTACAATTTTATACAAATTTTTGCACATTCTGTAGAGCAATATGTGTGCTGGTACATGCTGGCAGAGAAAAGAGGGATCTTCCAAGATTAGTAACTTTTGCCAGGAATTTATTAAAAAAATAGATTTTTATAAGCCCTCAACCCCATCATAATTCAATCTCAGGCAGCAATAGAGTGTTCCACATCAGAGGAGTTCAACTATAAAAAAATCATATCCATATAGTTACATGGAGGCTGGAAGGCTAACCTTGAAAGAAGGGCCAAGGGTTGTTATTGTAGAGTGAGGAAATGGAAATGTGAGACTAAAGATAAGACCAGAATTGCAAGACAGGAAGAATGTGAGAACTGTTGGTGAAAAGATGCAAGCAAGTCTGAGAAACAGATCATTTTATACCTACTTGGGCACATGACCTCTCAAGGGTAAATGGCATCATTTGATAAGAAGCCATGCAGATAGGTGGACTGGTGTTGGCTTTACCTGACAACTAGCTTAGAGAACCCCAAACAGAGAGTACGAGCTCCAGGGAAAGCAGTTCCAGCCACTGCAGGGATTGAGGCATCAAGGCAGGAATCAAAGCTGAAAGACAGATGATCGAAGCAAGCTTAGATTCAGAGCTCATCTTGTAACCATCTATCTTCTCTTTCCATAGGAAAGAGACTTATTCCAGAATCTCACATTGGGCTTAAATGGCCTCAGCAATAAAATTTCTCAATAAAATGGTAAGAGTCCAGTAGTCTACCACATCACTCTAGTTACAGAGACAAATTTAAGAGAGCTAAAATGGATGTTGTAAAAGTAATTGGAGCACAATGACTTTCATTCATTCAGGATTTTATACAGATGATATATATAGAAAAGCTAAGTTGGTTACTTTTCTAAGTTTTCTGATGGCTCATCTTTTTTTCTAGCAGACAATATAAATAATTGCTCATTTACCAAGATTCAATTTTTAAAAACCCAATGTATAAAATCTGAGGAACTCGATTAGCATTCAAATACAGATGTAACACATTGGATAGCAGAAGTTGACAGGAGTCTCAGTCTTCTTTTTATTTACATATGTACAAAAATAAATAAATAAATACCACTTGGAACCACCTGAAGGATTATTTTCTGTCTGAGGAATTTTGTATTTGTAACCTGACATTGATTAAAACCTCCAAGAGAAATATATTTATTTTATCTAGTGACTGGAATAGAAACTCCAGTCCTCTGGCTAAGACACAGAGATGATGGATGTCTGGAGCAGGGAGAAGCGTCCATTAAGCTAGTCAGAGTTGACACTGAGTTCCTGCACATAATGTTTGACACTTACTCACAGGTTACTAAAATGATTATGTGCTCAAGGGTGAATCCATGCCGACAAACCAACTTAACACAGATATAAAGGAAGCTTGTTGTTTTAAAGAGTGATTCAAATTTAAATCTAGGTTTTAAAGTTAGCATAGTTTATATCGATAAAAACAGGGGAACGGTCAGCACTAAGACCCAGCAAAGAAATTAATAGCATTTTTTTTTGTTACTTTTATGCTGGCAGCACAATCAAATCAGATTTCATAAAAGCTTACAGTACAAAAATAAAGACTATATAATTGAACTCCTGATTCACTAATGCAAGAAACTTCTAATTCTTTTTCAGATATGATAAACTGGTATGCCAGAAAAGTTTGACATGTCAATCAAGCAATGTGAAATATACGGATTGTCCTAGTCTTAAAGAAAAAAAAGAGCAATTAATACTTCTTAAATGTGTACCTGCAATGGTATAAACTGGATTGCAACTTTGATTGTAAGTTACTTTATAGCAGAAACAATTGAAAATAGCAGATGAGACACTGTCCTTCCCCTGGGGAGAGGGAGTTCAAGTTTCTGATGGGTAGAGGCAGGGAATGGCAGCATTAGCAGACAGAGACTCCTAAATTTTTCTAGACAAGGATGGATCCTGAGTTCAGGAGCCAAGAGCCCAATAGGATGGCCAGAAGGTCAGACCACAGACTTTAGCACTAGGGGATGTCAGAGAATTAGGTAACTACAATTTGCATAGCTTGAGTATGGGCCATGCTAAAAAACTGCCATCTTTCCTGGGTTCTTATATTATATCTCAGAGGAAAAATGCTTTATTCCAAAAAGCATCAAAGAATTATAACATGGCATTTAAAAAGCCAAATTAAAAATATATTTTTATACAGCTAAGGAGCTGTACATTCAAACATTTCAGACTTTTCTCCCTACTACTGCATATTTGAAATCAATGTGCTCAAAGCATTGGAAAATGAAAGAGTCAAGAATAGGCTAGCATGCAAAAAGATTGTCCAAGACCCCTGTTTCTTAAACTCATACTTTCTCAGTCAACACAAATCAACAAACATTTATTGAACTCCTCCAAAACTTAAGGACCTTGCTATGGAAAGATCAAAATATGGTTTATGCTCTGGAGGAATTTTTGTCTAGTAGAAAAGGACAAAAGGCAAATGCAGAACAGTACAGTGATACACATGGTCTGTGCTGTGTGAGAAGCACACAGGGGAGCTGCGTTACTGTTGTGAGGAACTGGAACTAGTGAGCAACCTCAGGCCAATTTGGGAAGTGGTAAATTGTTCTCACATCTGCTCCTGAGGGCTCTAGAGTCATCTAGACACTATAAGCAGGGCAGACAAGCTCAGGATTTTGGCACCCTGTCAGTGGGCCTTACTTTGGAATTTATGCTCCCCAGTGCAACAGACTTAGACTCATTTATAGTTTCCTTACACATGGCTCTTCTGCCCCTTTTATTTGAACCTATAATTAGCATTACACGTGATAAATATATGCCCAGAGGCTTAAATCTTTGGTCCCTTCATGTGCCAGTTGAGTCCTGAATCTCAATAGAGTTGCAACACCTACTCTCCAGCTCATTGGACTC
>PVKH010023270.1:0-13888 GCA_004027955.1 Chaetophractus vellerosus
CTGAAGGCTAGAAATAAAAAAGCACGGTGTTGACAGGGCCACACTCCCTCTGAAAGGAAAGGAGCCTTCCTTGGCTCCTCCAGCTTCTGGTAGCCCCAGAGGTTTCATGGCTATATATGCATCACTCCAATCTCTACCTCTGTCATTAGATGGCCTTCTCCCTTGTCTGTTTCTGAGTCTGTGTCCAATGTTCCCTCTTCTTGTAAGGACACCAGTCATACTGGATTGAATGACTTCATCTTAACAAAGTATACCTGCAAAGGCCCTATTTCCAAATAAGGTTGCAGTCACAGGGACCAGGGGTTGGGACTTGAGCATATCTTTTGGGGAACACAACTCAACCCACAACAGTCGCCCCAGAAATTGGAACAAGGGATTGTTAGGGCACCAATATTGTCTGTACACACATTATTAAGCCTATTCATTCATCACCGTCTCCACAGAAAATTATGCGAGTCCTTGAGAGAATGGGAAATGGACAGGGAAGTTCTACTTTAGGAAGAAAGAAGAAATTGGGAGTCAGCAAGGGTCCATGGCCTGAGAAGGCCCTAAGGATATTGAGAGAGTAGACTTGAAGGACATTCCTACCATGGGGAGGGAAGCAAGACGATAA
The DNA here is from genome assembly GCA_004027955.1 of Chaetophractus vellerosus. NCBI lineage: Eukaryota > Metazoa > Chordata > Mammalia > Cingulata > Chlamyphoridae > Chaetophractus > Chaetophractus vellerosus. The sequence continues at coordinate 614 of PVKH010023270.1, forward strand.
TGGCAGGAAGAGAAGAAAGACAGAACATGAAGAGGTGAAGGAGCACAAAGGCAAATTTAACCTTCTTCACAATTTGGCCTACTCTTCTGTGGCCTTCCTTTGGTGGATAAGTTTTCAACAAGAGTTATTATTCACACCCATGGGCTTTTCATAAACATAACTATTAGCTTGGGCTTTCATAAATAAAAGAAAACACTGTACTATATATTTTAATAAGCACACATTTTTGATTATTATAAGTCTATTCAATTCTCACAATAAAGAAAAACAAGAAGATACTTTGAAAATTGCCTTTTTTCACTTCCAAATGACCTGTTTTATTTTTTCTTGCAAAATATAATTATAATAACTGCTCTTCAGAGAAGTCAACATTTAGAGCTGTTTTTTTCTCCTTATTTTAAACTCCCAAAGTATGAAAATATTATAGAGTTTATGTGATGGTGGGAAAAATATACTTTGTACCTGTTTTCAGACACTCTGCTACATGTACACATTAATCATGTTTGGGATGATTTATTTCAGCATTTATGCTGGCCAATTTTATTAGTGTTTGCTTTGGCTGAATGGAAGAAATCTGCTTCCTATTTCACTTCTGTAAAAAGAAGAATTAGATTTGTGTGACCTTATATAAGTCTATACTCAGCTTTATTCCTCCATATTAGATACTTCCATATTCATATTTACCCTACGTTCTTCCTCTGAAATGCTCTCTACAAAATCTCTTCATCTAAGCCTCCTTAAGTTATGTCCTTGCTTTGGTTTCTGACCCCTTCCAAATCATTAACATCATTCAGCCAGAAACTTGCCATGTTCACCATGTGTTTCTCATCACAACCATTCCCCTCTTCATTATTCAGTCTTCAGTGCTGGACTCAAATAACTGCCCTCCCTCTCTGCTCGCCTTTCTACTATGCTGCCACCATTATCCCATTCCCTTGCCCAACCCCAAATGCCTTCTCCTGACCACTGGCACATAAATGGCCCTTTATCATTCCAGCTTTTGCTTAAGTCACCGAAATACCAAATACCATGTTCCTGCGGTTCCACAAAGTCCTCCTCTTTTCACTTGTTGTCCAAACCTATGCATTCAGAAAGAGTTCTCAGCCGCTGTCCTTCCAAAATATTGTCTCAAACATTGCAACTTGTCAACAACATATTTATCTGATTTCATATTTTATATTCACTACTACCCTGGTCTCCCTGAGGCCAAGTGAATTCCTAAGACTCTGGTCAGCCTGAGGACTAAATAACTCTACTTGAATTTACTATAATGTTTGGACCATACTATTTGGATTTTCTTTTTCATGTGGAATACTTCTGAGGTAGAATTTCACAGATGCTTTTTCCCACTACTAATGTTCAAACCTCGGTTTCTGATACTTCTGCCCAATAGCTTATAGTTTGATTAAAAATCATACTTTTAGAGACCTGCAATGTTTCAGCCTTGAAACAAACATTTAGTGAATCGGTGCGTTAAACTTCAATACCTTGCTGAGACCATTCATTTAGATTGGGTCCCTTTCTCACAGTAACTTCATATCAATAATCAAAGGTAGGTGTCCTGGTTTGTCTCTTGTGGACCCAGAAAATTATGTTCTTAAGCTAAACCATTCCTGTGCATGGAAGTCTATTGTGTGGGGGGTCTTTTGGTTAGATTCACTTAAGAGACCCTTTGATTGTATTAGACTCAGTTAAGAGACCTTGATTAGATCATTTGATTAGACTGATTTTGATTGGACTATATCAGTGAGGCATGACTCAGGTTGGGTGTCTGTGCTCTTACTGGAGCCTTATATAAACCATAAATGTAGTCACACACAGAGAGAAGACACACAGAAAAGGGAGCTCTGCCATTTTGACCTGACCATTTAAGAGAGAGGACTCAAGGATTGCTAAAAGCACAAAGCCCCCAAGAGACTGGGCCCATGGATCAGCTCAAAGCTGAAGAGCCATATGCCTGATTGCCCACAGCTGAGCTTCTGGAGAGGGTGAACCTTGAGAAGGCGGAGACCTTGGCAGAGATTGGCTGCTATCTTGCCTTGCCACATGGCAAGATGCCAGGATCGCCAGTAGCTGACTTTGGTGAGAAAGCATCTCTGATGATGCCTTGTTTTGGTCATTTTCACAACCTCAGAACTGTGATCTTTTGCCCTAATACATTTCCCATTATAAAAGCTAACCCATTTCTGGTACTTTGCATAGAACTAGCCACATTTCAAAACATTTTAAGTTATAAAATTTGCTGACCAAATTACTGATTTTAAATAATGCTGGCTATTTAAAAATATTTGGATGAAGAATAAGAATTCAATAAATCTTCTGGATATTTAGTCTACACTAGTACAAATCACTGAGATTTTAAACTGAATTTTTTTCCTCTCTCTCTACAGATGTTCCTACAGATATTAGGTACAACTATAAATGGAGATTTGAAGTTTCCAACAGGATGTGAAGGATAATGCTTTCCCTTTTTCAAATTCCTTTACACTGTTTCATCTGAAAAATAATCAGAGATTAGAACTTTTGCTTCTAGGCTGTGTAAGCAGCCTGTTCTAGTAGAATGATTAAAGAGGAGAGAGCTATAGATTTTAGTGTAATGATTTGGAGCATGGAATTGAAGTCAGACATGGGCTTAAGTCCTGACTAGATCATATTCTACCTATGAGCCCACAGCAAGTTACCTCTCTATATTTCATTTTCCTCATCTGGTAAGTGAGGTTTAATTCTGGTGCCTACTTCACAATGTTTTATAAATATTAAATGAGATAATGGACATAAATTATGTGACCCGGTGCTTAGATAAATCAGTGAGTAATGAATGTTAATTATCACCACCATGATTCTAGGTGCACTAACTATTCAAATCTCAGTTAAGCTCTAAGTACAACCAGAAATATAGGAACTATGGAAATTGTTGATGGAAGAAAAACACAACCAAATAAATAACTTAAGCAAGATTAAGAGAGAAAGTTTGATACTTTAGTGCCTTGTTCTAACCATATAATGTATTGTCCACATTGAGACCCTTTTGAGAGTGAAGAGGAAACTATTAACAGCTACTCCAGGACAAAAGCATAAAGGAAGACTGTCCCAGGATGAACCAAGAAGTAAGGTCACCCTTTCATTAGCGCATTCTGATTCTGGGTATTCTAAAATTAAGGAGATCTAGAAAAGACCATCTCTTTCAACTCTGGGGTTTTCTATGCAAAATAGTTACTGAAGGGTACAGCTATTACAGAGAATATAGTTTAAGGCAAAAAAAAAGAAGAAGAAGAAGAAGAAGATACAGCTAAACATCTAGAAATATCAAATGAAATTCAAAATAACAAACTTGTGGAAAGGAGGCAAATTTTGGCATCAAAGCCCTGAATCATGTTCTGGCTTTGAAATTTAAATCTGCAGGTAACTTGGGCAAGTCACTCAGTCTCTACCCCTTTGTTTACTCATCTGCAAATGAGAACAGGCATAACAACACATACCCAATCATCAAGACATATATAAAGCTACATTATACATTGTAAACACTAAACTACAGTTACTTACTTGAATTAGTTTCCTGATGCTCCTCTTATGATTCTCTTACTTTGAGAAATGAAGAATGAAGAACAAGAAGTTTGTTTATGAAATGCCAGAGCTGTAAGAATAATAAAAATTCAAAAGTCTCTACCTTGTACTCATGATTGCTGGCCTGATCTTAGAATCGTTTGTAATAATTAAAATTTTAGGTCCTTGAACAAAATGTTGCAATTGAACCAACACATATTATGGTCCTACTTTTTTTTAAGTGTGTCTTAATGATTGATTGGTAGAGTTTCTGTTTGGGGTGATGGAAAAGTTTTGGTGATAGACAGAGGTGATGGCAGCACAACATTGTGAACATAATCAACACCACTGAATGGTGTACTTGAAAGTAGTTAAAAAAGGAAATTTTTGATTGCATATTTGTTATCAGAATAAAAATTTTTTAAAAACCTTAGAACTGTACAGCACAAAGAGTGAACCCTAATGTAAGCTGGGGACGATAGCTAATCATATAATTATAATAGCATTCTTTCATCAATTGTAACAAAAGAACCACGCTAATGCAAAATGTTAATAGTAGGGAAAACTGTGGAGGGGGGAAGGGTAGCATATGGGAACTCTGTACATCCTAAATGATATTTCTATAAACTTACAACTGCTCTAATAAAATTTTAAAAATCTTTAAAGATAAAAGAGCAAATAAGTAATTAAACCAGTAAGAAATAAGTCTTTAAGAGACTGGGGTTAAAATGGTTCAATTCAATGAGAACCTGTGGATGGGTTAGAGAGAATTAGATAAAATTGTTTCCAGTGCCCCTAATTCTTCTAATTCAGTGGTTTTCAATTTGTCTAAACATTTGAATCACCTAGAGACCTTTAAAACACTAAAGATATCCTTCCCAAATAATTGACTGTTAATCTTTCAGGGGTGGGGCTTGGGTTTGTTTTTGTTCTTAATTTCTGTGGGTTTTTGTTGTTATGTTGAAAGTTTCTTAAGCGTTCTTGATGGATCTTAAAGCATAGCCATTGTTGAGAACCAGCACCCTAATTCAGAGGCCAATGTGTAATTCAGAGGATACCATAAGTGTAACCTTTTTATCCCATCTCCCTCCTAGTCCTTCCCAACCCCTAAGACCCCAGAATTCCAGTGCCTGAATCTTTTTCTCTTTGCTTTTTCCCTAATCAAATCCCACTAAAAGGAAAGTATCTGATAAATCCATTCACATCAAAGCATAACCCCATAGTAAGACAAAGTATTAATCTTCCAATGATGTTTACATTTTAACAATAAACTAAAAGCTTTAACATAAAGAAAGGACAGTTTGAAGGTAGAAATAGAGACATCAGCCTCATAGGTGAGGCAGGGATTTCTGAGCATTTTCAGGACTTTCCCAGTATCCAAGAAATCCTACCAAGGAGGTGATACACAGTGTGCCTGTGCCAAACCTGTAAAGTCTGGACAGGTATCACAATATGAATAAAACAAGTAGTACAACTCAATAAGCTAACATAATATTGGCTTTTCACCTTTTATTTTCAGGACATTGTTAGGTGTTTCCACAGGTTATTTTCAATCCCATATCACTCTTACAGAAAGTCAGGAGTTGTTATCTCCATTTTGCAGATGAGAAAGTGAGGCCCAGAGAGGTTAAAGCGCTCCTGCAGACACAGGTGTGGGTTTGTCACCTGGCTCTGACTGACTTTAAACCCCAGCTTGTTCCCCTCCCTCATGCTTCTTCCCCAAGGGTGATAATTGCTTTTGAGAAATGATTAAGGCCTTAACAAAATTAATTCAGAACAAAAGAGGGAAAACCAAAACCAAAACAAAAAGAAACTGTTAGGAAGGTTGATAAAACCTGTAGAAATTTGGAGCAGCTTTCTTTCTTCTTCTTCCCTCCCTCCCTCCCTCCTTCCCTTCCTCCCTTCTTTCTTTCTTTCTTTCTTTTCTTTCTTTCTTTGTTTTCCTGTCTCCCTTCTTTCTTTCTCTTATTTTAAAGCCAACTTTCACACAGAAATGCAAAAGTGTTTATTTACTTATTCATCCGCCACTGTTTCTGCTACCACGTTAGATGTTTTGGGAAGATCGGTAGATCTTCATAAGCTGGCCTTGGCAGAAACCCTTCTGTGATGACACAGTAAGCACTGTGTTCAGTATGATCTTGTCAGGACAGAAACTAGGATCTACATCCCAGGAAGGAAAAGGGAAATGAGTGATTTGTAGAGTCTACATCTAAATCGATGTGTTAAAGAACATGCAGGCACATCTAATAATGTGTTGGTTTGATATTTTGGGAAAAAATATCATCCATCCACCTAAGCAATGGCTCATACAAAGCAAGGCAGTTAGAATCATGGCATAGTGATCATTTTTAAGGGTAACTAAGTGAGTGGGAAATGATTGGAAATAATTTATAAGATGGTAAATTGTGTTCTTTTATTTTTTTTAAAGATTTATTTATTTTATTACATACCTCCCCTTCCCCCCTCATTGCGGCGACACGCCGAGACCGGTCACCGCGCAGGTGGCTTTGCCCCGCTTGTGGGAGGCTTCTGCTTCCATTCACGGCCGGCTTTCAGTTCGCAGGTGGCTGGCTGTGCTCGATTTGCAGGCGACCTGCCCTGCCCATGGCGGCTCTTGCCCTGTCCGTGGCAGCTTTTTGCCCTGCCCACGGCGGCTCTGGCCCGCCCATGGCAGCTTGCCATTCTCAAGGCGGTCTGCCCGCTAGGAGAGGTCCCCGGGAACCGAACCCAGGGCCTCCCATGTGGTATGCCGGTGCCCTATCCACTCGGCTATCGAGCCGGCCCCTGTGTTCTTATTTTTTAAGGCTGATTTAGAGTTTCATATTTAGGGAATTGATATTGAATTTCCTAGTATTGGTTGCTAAAAATTAGTGTTTAAAATTACATATGAGATAAGATGAAGTATACTTAGGTGTTATATTACATAGATGAGCTCTATCTCTACATATAAAGAGAGAAATTGACAGGCAAAGTTATTTTGAAGGAAAAAGGAAGAGAACCAGAAACATAAGAGAGAAAGTGAGGAGGAATGAAATGAGATTACCTTTTGAGCAAGGAATAAGAAGTTCCTTACATCACGTATTCCTACTGTGCCAAAAAAGATCAAAAAAGTTAAATTTTAAGCAGAGGAAATAACTTTGGCTTTGGCTGCCAGTAGGGAAATGGAGGATAAACTACCTAGATGGAAAACCAAGAGTCAGAAAGCTTTAGCTGTACAATGAGAGAGAAAGAGAGACTGCTAGAGAAAATGATGAAAAGTAGTCAATATAAGAAGATAGAAATAAAGGTTGTAACAAGTCCACAGAGAGTTTTCAAATAAGCAGGAAGAGCAATTTCAAATCATGTAAACACATAGAAAGACAGTAAAGTTGATGTTATGTAGATTCATCATGACATAGTGTCACTAAACCTGAGTCTACAGCTGCAGCTAGAATGGAAAACTATAGAGTACATGATGACAGAAACCTCAGCGATATATTACAACACAAAAGGCCTTGGGAAGGACCAGACTAGAACCAGACAACAGGGAGGATACTGGAATGAACAAGAGGCAGGGGCCAGCCACAAACACGTACACTCTTGGTAGTAGTTGAGCCCTCAGTGACCAGACACAGTCTTTATATGGGAGCAAAACATATAAAACCCAATGCCCTTAAAAGGCCATCACCCCAAAAGAAAAAAAGCAAACTTTACCCAGTAGGCAAACAATGCTGAGAGTTCACTTCCTCTAACTCTATAGCTCAGCTACTCGTGCAGGATAACATCACTCTACAGTCAGCCACTTCAGTCAGGAAGCAGTTTAATTTAGCTGAAACTGAAGGAGGGGTGGGGTAGAAGAGCAGCTGTGACTTGATCCATTTGGAAAACCAGGTAAGAATAAAGGGAGCAAGTTAAAGGGAAAGCCAGCTCAGATTTGGTGGGATCTAAGTTTTGCACACCAATACAAGACAAACATCATAGGGTAATTCATCTATAATCAGTATGAATAACAAAAGCTGAATTCCGAATAAAGGCCTTCTATGTCAGAGAGCCAGGTTAATTCTAAGAGGCGAAGGAGTGAGGGGTAAGTGGACCACTTGAGAAAAATAGATCTAATCACTGGATTCCTCCAAATGGGAGTGGGAGAGGGAGGACGAGAAATGGGGGGAGAATGGTGGAAAGGGAAGATTTCTGAGATGGAAGGCAGAGAATGGGCACAAAAGGAGAAAAGCTGGTTGCTTCTAATCAATGTTTCTCAAAGAGGATGTTGTGTTTCCCCGGGGATATTCTGAGGGAGTCCCAGGACCAGAGCTGTGCTAATACTAACATCTGTTAGGTGAGGGCAGCTTTAGATTTGCAGCATCCTCTATTCTCTTTTTCCCTAACCATGAGGCTTGATTTCCTGCCCATCCAACATTCCCTTCATTTCCCACATTTCCTTGAGTAGTTTCCTCCCTTCAATTTCAAGAGAAGTAAAAACATCACCTGCATCTCTTCCCAACAGCTGAATTATTCTTCCACACTCTTATTTTGATAGCAGAGTGGTTTAAGGTATATGTTTGAGGGTTGTGGAAACCCTCAAAGGGATTACAGAGAGAAAAAGTTTTGAGAATCATGCTCTAAATAAAGAATTGGAGATGAAAACCTGTCATAATGAAAAATTAAACTAGACAACCTCAAATAAAGCAAAGGCGCAACCAGTGCCTTGGCGAGCAAAAAGAGGAATTCATATAATGTGGGACTGGTAATGAGCAGCTTCTTGCCAATGTCTGTCTCCTTCTCCCTGGCATGTGTTAAGGCAACATGAGGGAAGAATTTGCAGCAATGCAATAGTAGCATGCAACATCTGAAGACAGAATCCTGAATATAAGTTTATTCTTACCTTTGGAATTTATTGTAACTTTTACCAGTCTAAATTAACCTGCATGAATGTATGGGTATTACGTAGACTAGAAAGCCAGATATTCCCCTTATTGTGAGAAGTTTTTTTTTTTCCACACTGATGAAAGCTGTTGTTAATGGGGGAAAGTGTGGGATGGAGAGGGGGTGAGGTATGTGGGAAATCCCTATTTTTTTTAACAAGTCAATTTTATTGATACATATTAATAAAGCATAAATTCATCCAAAGTGTACAATCAATGGTATTCAGTGTAATCACATATTCATGCATTCATCACTTCAATCATTCTTAAAGCACTTTCATTATTCCAATAATAATAATAATAAACAATAAACAAACAAAACGCGTCACCTCTCAATTTCTCTATGCTTCCCCTACCATACATAGCTGCTATTCTTTTTCCTTCTCTCTAGTATATTGGTATTTATATTTTGTAAAAACAGTCTTATATGTGCAATATCCCCCATATTTGTGTTTGACATGAGGTTTTACTATCTTACACAGTCCCATGTTACAGTTTTTAGCCCCTTTTTGAAGTTTTCCTTTCTCAAATAATCAATGTAGTACAGTAGTGAAGAGCCCAGGACAAAACCACCTTCACATATTAGTTACAGGATCCTGGAAAAGTTAGACATTTGCTCTACGTAGTGGGTTTGTTTGTTAAATGGAGATAATAATACCTGTATCATAGAGATGAGGTGAGGATTTAAAAAGGTAAAAATTAGTATTATTTTTTAGTACTTACTATATTTCAGGTAGCGTACTAAGTACTTTCATGTGTATCTCATTAATTCCTATAACTACCCTCTAATGAACTGGATGGATGACTGGATGACTGGATGGAAGGATGGACGGACAGATGGATAGAAGGAATTAACCCCCGTTTTCGAGAGGAGAAACTGATCTCTCGATTGAATAACTTGCACATGGTCTCATAGTTGATGGTGAGAGATCATGTGCTCTGTATGCCTCCAAAGTACCTGTTCTCTGTATTATGCTATCATTTGTATCCCACAGTTTCAGTTTCTTTTTATTCTCCTCAGCCCCCAATCCTGCAAGTCCTACCAGCTGACTTCCTTCTACAGCTCAAGCACTCAGGATTTTCACATTGCCTTCTTATTTCCCTTCCCAAAATCTGTTCTCAGGAAAAGACCTGAAAACCCATCTTATTCAACTCAGCAAACAGTAAAGGGCCAAGAGCAACTTGCCAGGCTCTGGTTAGCTGCTGGAGACCCAGAATAAGACATGACCAAATGACTTTAGACTTAGTGCTCACCTCTCCCAACTCCTCACCTCTCCAGTCCCCAACTCTCAGGAGCACTCCATCCCCCCACCCCAAATCCTGCATAGAAAATTTGCTTTCTTAGTAGGAAGTGCAGAAATGCAGTAGGGATGGTGAGTTCAGCTTTGGTGGAGAGGCCTCCGAGCATAGTTCTTTGACAGATAGACCTTTTGGTGCCTCTGAAATCAACCAGTAATTTGGGTTCCTATTCTGCCTGACCAGGACATATCTGATTTTCAAGCCAAATGGCAATATCCTGTGTGTACCAGTCACCCTTAACAGAACCATCTTTGAATCAGAATAATCATATATTTTTCCACTGAGCGTCCAAAAACATGAAGAAATGCCCCCAAGACATTTAGAAGCATATAATTTTCTGAATGAGAATAAGATTTACACTAGAAAATCATGGTCTTCAGTGGAAGTATAGCTGCTTGGGAGAGAGGAAGACTTTGGAGTTAGAAAATTTGGTTTTGGAAAATCAGTTCTGCCTCTCACTAAGAATGTGACTTTGAGCAAATTAATCAACCTCTCTGGGCATCTTTTCCCTGTCTTTAGTAAACTGAGCACCATAATACTTTTATCTCCTGGTTGCTCTAAAAATTTAGTGAGATAATTAAGTGAAGCACCTAGATGCATAGTGCTTGATTGATAAATGGTAGCTGTCATTGCTACTAATATATGTTAAAAAAAACAAACCAAATGTCTCACAAGAGATTTTAATAAACCTGTTGGTTTTGTTCTTCAAATTCTAAGATCTTCTACACATAGGCTTTCTCAGCATTTATACAATTTTTATATATCCATGATGGACAACTAACCTCTGTATTTTGGAGTTGCCAGAATATTTTTCTGCTTAGTGGAATTTAACTATTACTAAATTACTTTAGAATTCCCATGAAATTACTTATTACAGTCATACAGTGCCAAAATGAGTCATCATGATTAAAGTTATTGAAATAGCAGCTACCCAGGAAACTATGTATGAGTTTTCATCCCGTAAAGTATTTGGTCACATGAAACCAACATCCAATGAGTAACATGAGTCACATCCCAGGGATTTTTATGGCATCATAGACAGTGAATCAGTATTTTCACACATCAAATAGGAACCCAAGTGACAATATTGACTTAGACCCCACAGTGAACTTTCTTTTTCAATAGAATATGAATTAAAATAGAGATATAGTATTTTCATATCGCTTTAATCTAGAGATGCCCTGGAATAAAAGAATAATGAAAACACTGATATAATGTGTGATTATGTAACATTATATACATATTCCAATGTTATATTTGGTTTAAAATGTTATTTATTCTTGCAGTCTATATAGCAAACATAGACTATCAAATCTAATACAAATTCCTAAGAGAAACAAAACAGCACTGAAATAATGAACACAATATTATATTGTGAACAGAATATTATATTCTCTTTCCATGATTGAATTATCTCTTAGAGAAGCATAAACAACTACAAATCTGTTTTAAAGTTACCATATAAATTAATATTGTACTGAAGGTTTCTGGATCTTGGGATTCAAAAATAATAAGCAATAAAAATAAAACCAGCCTGATGCTGTGTATTGCTTGATTCCATAAATATGTAAAAATGATCTTTGCATTTCAATAATATTGCAAGTGGGTTTGTATTGAAGTGGCATGATAGCTTATTTATACAGGAGTCCCTGAATTTCCAGTCCCCATTTGCCTTTGCTGCACACTGACATGGCACCTCCTGAATCAGAGGAGGGGAAAGGTGAGCATCCAGAGATAGGCGCAGAGGGATTTGTCATGAAAATGTTGTAAAATTGTCAAAAATTGACCTGAGAAATGATGACAAATCAAAAGCAGATTTGACATGACTAACGTTTGGATGCTCAATGCAATTTATCTGCTTGTTTAATTGCAAGCTGCCAATACAACCAATATGCAACAATCAGGACAAGAGCATGCAACACAGTTAAAGGTGGAGGATAGCAGATTCTCTAAAGTCCATCGGTTCAAGGGCTGACACAAGGCAGGCAGGTATCTTTAATTGCAGGGCTTCTTAACCTTTTTGGTCCACAGACCACTTTGCCAGTCAGGTGAAAACCACAGACCCCTTATTAAGTCCACACTATACTGTGTCTCATTTAATAAATATATCATACCAGCACCAACATGTCCCCACAAGAATAATGGTCTTTTGAATTAAACTTCAAGCTCACGGGCCCCTTGTTAAGAACCCCTGCTAAAGGGAGGTCTCCAGAGCAGTCTGATGTAGCATCAGCAGAGGGCTGGAAGGCATCTGCAGGAGGTGCCAGTTACCGTGTAGAGGCAGCAAACTTAGTGTACAGGATAGGCATTGGGGCCCCGAGGCAGAGCAACCAGGCTTCAATCTGCCTCTACCTGACATTCACCAGAGTGGCATCTGCCTTGGGTTTTTAAGCCTCAGGGGTCTGATCGTTCTTATCAAGGGAGTATCTCTCTGGCAGGCTTCAAGCTAGTCCATACATACCCTTCTACCATTGTCTGCAATATATGTTTTGTTTCTCAAATTCTTTACATTCTAATTGTGGTCAACATGTTTACATTGTTTGTTTTTGGGTTTCAAGACCATTAATATCATTTCAATACCCAATAGGATTGGAAGGTATTAAAATCAAACTCTTGGAGGAAAATAGAGTTGGTGGAATCAAGTGCTAGTGGAACCATTCTACATTTTTATTCAATCTGAAAATGTATAACTTTAAGGTACTATATTTAGAAGATCTATTTTGTGAAGAGGTTCAAGATTAGGCAAACCACTGAATGATTTGGTTTTGCTTTATTTTTGTTTTCCAAGAGCAACTTTCCCTGCCCTCACCTCACAGGCTAGCACAAATATAGATTAAAGTATTTCATATTTTCGTAACTTTGACTCTAGATACACTTTCTTCCATTTTCTTTTTTTTCTACTCAAGCACAGATGTTTACACATCTGAAGACACTGAGCTTATTTTGTGTAATCAAGAATTATTACAGATCATTAACATAATTTTTCTAATGTCATACTTTATATTATTTATGAACGTGAGGATTATTACTTCCTTTTATTTTAATGATGGCAGAAACTGAGGGTAAGCACTCACAGCTGGGAAGGGAATCCATAGCAGCTAACAGACCAGAAATCATTCCTTGAATCCTTCCCACTCAAAGTAAGGTAGGGGAAGTCTTCAGGCATTTTCAGCTTTTTTCCTATTTGTGAATGGGCATGCATCTATTCTTACTTTTCTTATACTATTCCCCCACCTGATACTCAAATTTCAAAGTGGAACACGTGGGAGAAGCCTGATAATATGTTGGGGGCAGAAATTACATTCCATGGGAGTGGCTATAGATTGGACATGCAGGCATTCTGAGCAATTTTATCTCTCTATTCTCCCGTTTACTTCCCTTTTCCCTCTGCTTAAGCAAATCTCTTTGAGGGAAACTATTACGTCAGGAGAAAGGGCCTAGGTTTTCCCATCAGAGACACCTGCCTTAGAATCTCAGACCACCCATTTACCTTCTCTCCTTATCTTTAAAAATGAAGGCAAGAGGACTTCTG
>PVKH010023271.1:0-13899 GCA_004027955.1 Chaetophractus vellerosus
CACTGAACTACCTAAGGTACTCCTATCAGTCAACTTTGCAGACTCCTTTTCTTCTGCCTCTCCCTTAAATGCTGATGTTCCTCAGTGTTTTATCCTAGGTGCCTGTCTTAGTTTCCTAGGACTGTTGAAACAAAGTACCACAAAATGGAAGGCTTAAAACCATGCAAATTTTTTGTCTCACAATTCTGGAGATAGAAATCCAGTATCAAAGTGTTAGAAAGGCCATCTCCCTCTGAAGTCTCTGGGAAGACTCTATTCTGTCACTCTCCTGGCTTCTGGTGACCTCAGGGGTTCCTGGCTTGTAGATATATCTGCCTCCATTCGCACAAAGCCTTCTTTTCTCTCTGTGTCTGGGTCCTCTCTCCCCTTCTTAAAGGGACATCGAAGTCATATTGGATTAAAGGTCCATACCTCTCCAGTATAACCTCCTTTAACTTAACTAATCCCATCTGTAACAGCCCTAATTCCAAATAAAGTCACATTCTGAGATACTGGCAATTAGGACTTCAAAAATATTTTTGGGGGGGACTCAGTTCAAACCAAAACAGTCCACTTGATTCACTCCATATACTCCCCCCTAGGTGATCTCTGCTACTTCCGAGGTCAATCATAACCTCAAAGCTGATTGAAAAAAAAAAAAGTTACCTGCAGCTCAGGTATTTCTCCTGAACTCTAAGCCCATCTCTCATCGGCATTTTAACTCAGACAGCTCACAGACCCTTCAATGTGTATCAAAATAGAGTCATCATGAACCTCCTCTTAACTCGGTAACTGACACCACCATAAAACCAATTACCAAGAAGCAACCTATACAACAAACTTGACCCCCACCCTTTTTCCTCATCCCCTCTATCCAATCCAATCCTCTCCATTTTATTTGGTAAACTTCTATTAAATCTGTCCACCAATTCCCATCTGCATTCATATCTGAATTCATGTCACCATAACTTTATTCTTGGATTGCTGCTCTAGCTTTCTGGCGGCCCACCCATATCTTACATCCGTCCAATGCCTTCTCCAACAATGCAGCCATTTATGTTTTTTAATGAGTCTGACGTCACCCCCGCCCTCTTTTAAAACGTTTCAATGGTTTACCCTCGCTTTTGACATAACATCCAAACTCCTTAACATGGATTACAATGGCTTACAAGGTATGTGTGATGAGCCTGTTCCTTTCACTTTAGTCTCACTTTTCTATATCCTTTACCTAATAGTATACCTTCCAGTCATACCTAACTTCTAAGCATTCAAATGAATGTTCTTTTTATTCACAAGCTTTGGAAATGTGGTTCACTATATCCATGTGTAATTCTATCAGGATTGTAGCCCCTTTCACACCAAACTCTGGCTACATCCTACTTGTTAGATCTCAACGATCTCTCTAGACTTCTTTAAATGCCCTACCCAGGATTCCTAAAGAATCATCTACTTTCCTTATCATTGAACTTAGCAGATTTTATAGAAATCACTTAGTTGCCTTACCTCCAACTTACCATTACTAAGTGGGATGCAAGTCCCAGTTAGTAATGCAGGACACAGCCACTAAGAAGCAATCAGACAGTCTGTATTGTTCCTCATTGATTCTCTATGTCTAGTACATCTAGGAGATGCTTAAAACATGAAACATAATATAGACATAAATGTGTTTATAAATTCTAGTCAAAGGGAAACCATTTGGTTTATTACAACCCATTCCAAATACTTACCACTTCAACTAACTCTTTAAATTGCTATTATCATAATGCTTTATCCTCCCAGATTTTCTTTGTATGGATATACATATTTCCACTCTTTCACTAACTTC
This sequence comes from Chaetophractus vellerosus, assembly GCA_004027955.1. Lineage (NCBI taxonomy): Eukaryota > Metazoa > Chordata > Mammalia > Cingulata > Chlamyphoridae > Chaetophractus > Chaetophractus vellerosus. Next base: position 1,805 of record PVKH010023271.1, read on the forward strand.
AGAATACTAGCTTAATGCAGAGCCACCTATTATCCATTCCAAAGCAACATTATAAAATAAAATGCCATCTTCCTCAGCATACTAAATGTTCTTTCATCTTTACACAATTCCTTAAAGGGCCCCTCTTCCACTAGATCTGGATCTATAAAAATTCAGCTTATAGTTTTTGCATTCTGGAAAGAGAAAATTAGACTGTCTGGAGACATGGATGACCCTTAACACAATTTTGCACTTACTTAAATTTCCTCATTTATAATACTTATATACCTAACCATATCAAATGAATGTATTCTATTATTTAGTAATTCATCTACTATTTGCATTTTATAATCTTCTTTTATTCAATGAGTGTATCATTGTAAATGTAAATCAAATTATTAGAAAATAAAATTCCTTAAATTTCCTGGAGAAAATAATTTTAAAGGAAACAATAAATTCTGTAGTAACATAGTTATTTAAACCTTCTAAAAGATTTTCAAAGCAAGATTTTGGCATTCTCTTAAATAAGTAATGTTCTTCAATACTGTTTAATGTTGTAGTGTTTAATGGTTGCTTGTTGACATTCTTTTACACTTTAATTTGAATATTTACCTAATCTCTGATTTATTGATTTAAAAATCCAAATTTATTATGCTACTCTCTAATCTGCCTCTTTATCTTTTTCCATAAACAGGGAAGATATCACCTGCCTTTCAGGATACAGGACTTGAAAAAGAGTGCATGTTGAATAAACAGCAGCTGTTACTTTAGTTATGGCTTCTTCTTAAAATTAATGCATTTATTTTCCTTCAGGCTCTCTACCGTGTTTCAGTCACAGAAGTTCCCTCTTTCTGAGTTGCAGTCAGGGCTGTTCATTATCTAAACATACAATTCTATGAACCTGCTAAAAATACCTTTACTCTAGTGAGAACACATTCATTTTGCTTTTCTACTAGAAGGGTGAAATCTAATATTTAATGTTTTAGCAGAAATAGGCATTTTTGATAATAATGCAATCTCCTTCCAAGTTATTATAACCTAAAACCTCAAAACCCACGGATAACATTTAAATCAATCCATGTTATCTGATTTTGGCCAAATGTGAAAATTGCTTCCAAATTTTCAACAGAACCCACATTGCCTCAAGACACAATGTAAGACCTATAGTTATTCTTCCTTCCTAGAAGAATTCAGTAAATGAAAGCAGTTTTCCAAAAACATGGAAAGGAAAATGCTTCAGCAAATCATACAAAATTATCCAATCCCCTTGTGGATCCAAAAACAAAACAAAATAAAACCAAAAGAAAAGGCCTGGGATGTTCCCTTCTTCCCTGATACCACGTCACCAAAATATCCCATAAACAAGAATCAATATAAGACCTTCAGAAAGCTCAGACTGTCTTGATGATCCTTAACCTAGTTCTGTACCCATGTAAATTTCCCCATTTATATTTTACTAGCCTATACATATATACTATACTTACTTTATTATATGCATACAATACTTGCATTCAATAACATATTTCAGAATTTAATGGACACAACAATTCTAATCTCCTAGAGAAACTTTATATATTAATATCTGACCTTCCTTCAAATCCTCATTAAACTTGGTTCTCATCCACAGGAGGCAGTATGGAGTAATAATTACTCATGTCCTATAAGTGAGAAAGCATGGGGTTCAGCTCTACAAATTATTAAATGTGTGACCTGAGATAAATTTACTTCTATAAATCTTAATTTTTCTCATAAAATAGAATAGTGGATTAATTGCAGGCATGCATGCAAAACACCTAGCACAGTGTCTGCCAAAAAGGTCAATAAATGTTGACAGCAATGACGATGACGACGATGATGATGATGCACCTTTGATTAATGTGACCAAGAAGTGTCTTCCTTTTCTGAACTCCTATGACATCATTAGTCTGTATAATTCATATAGTAGCTAGCAAACCCTCCCATTCACTGTTATTAATGTCTCCAATACACTGTTGAACCCCAAACATATTATATATCTCAAAAATCAAATATTTGACGCCCCTTCATATAACACCACCATATATTGTACAAGGATGTTATCAACACACATTCAAGGACATGTGTGATTGTATAGTTCAATGCAGCCAAGTCCTAGCCTAGCAGGATTTATCCCCCTACCTCTAGCTTAACTAAAAGGGTAGCTATATTAAATGGCCTAAATATTTTTTAACTCAGAAGTTCTTAGATGATTATTCTCTCTCTTACTGGAAAATGTTTTGGGAAGTAGTATTATTGAGGCAAAGGTAAATAATGGAGGATATGTTACAAGTGACTTGTTTCCCAAAAAAGCAATGTGAAAATTATTGAGCAATAGGATACTAAATATTTTTAATATTATTTGGCAAATAAAACATGAAATCATTATAGAACTCTCCACTTGAACAAATTAAAAAGTTATATAATGGGTATTTGCTAACATGAATTTGGGAAATCAACTATTAGCCAGCACTTTATCATTTTTAAAAATCTCATAAATGCCAGGCTTATTTTACTGGGATTCAGCATATTTTTTAGTTAAAGGACAATATTTCAGTGTATGAGTATATCAATCTTACCTTATTTATGGTTTTACAAAAACAAACTGGTCTCAGAAAAGGTTAGAGCACTATTATTAGATTTTTAAAATCAACTTTATAGTATCAATATTTAATAATCCAAATTAAAATGCACCTTCTTACACTATAGATGCAGAGAGGAAAAAAAAGAGATCAAGTCAGGTGTTGAAATAAGTTCATAATGATCATTGGTATCACTACAGAGTTAATTCCAAGAGTTTCTTTTAAAAAGTACCTCTGAAAGTCACTTATTTCTTTCTATAGCTTCTATAGGAATCAGACCTTCATTCTAGACTGTGTACTTAAAGAGAAACTCAGAATAATGACCAGACCTCACCTTGTTCTCACTTTCAGGTACTGTGTCACAAATAATCATGAAATAAGAAAAAGGAAATATTGTGCTAATTATCCAGATGGATTTATCCTGGCCATTCTCATACTCAAATAACTAGTTAATGAGCTGTTACTATACAAGGCCTAAAATATATTCACCAGTGACTTTTATAAAGAAATAAATTAAAAAAAACACACACAAGTGAATAGTTCCTGGATAGTATAAATAAAACAACAGAATTTCTCAAAGGTGGAGAGAAGACACACTGGCTGTGTACCAAAGGACCCAGAAATAACATGAAAGTGAGTTCTTTAGATCATGTTTGTGCTTAATATATACCAGACTGGGTGCTGTAAAAGCTGGCAATCCAGAAGCATCAACAGAAGTCAACAAAAAGCCCCAAGAAAACCATACTTTTTTTAGCCAAAGGACTAGGAAAGGGGCAACCTAGTAAGACCTAAAAGTTTCAGACAACAACCACTATTCTCCTGCCGTACACATAAAACTTTGGCATACCCTCATTCCCATCAAGAAAGGTTAAATAGAGAGCCGAGACTTCCAACCTTGCCAAGTTGTAATGAAATACCCTCTTCCCTACCAGGGTGGTACCAGAAAGGAATAAATGGGGAATTAGGACTTTATTCCCACCCAGAAGTAAGGCAGATCTTCCCTGTTGGGGTCAGAGAAAACCTCATTATTGCCAGAATTTTCACTACCATCAAGAAGGAACAAGGCCCTTCCACCCCCTGTAGAATCAGTGGAGGTCCCCTTCCCCCTACTGGTCAGAGTGTTGTCAGTGATGCCTAGTGGGGGGCCTGAACTTCCACCTCCACCTGGAAGTAACAAGTTGGTTCCCCTTCTCTCTCCCAGTTGGCATGGTGTCAGAGGAGGCCTGCTAAAGCAGAAAACTTAAACAAAACCCAGAGCATGATTGCAAACTACTCAAAATGTGCAGGATACAATTAAAATCACATGTAATACCAAGAACCAGGAAAATCTCAACTTAGAAAAGACAATCAACAGATGTCAGCACCATGATTACAAAGATGTTGGAATTATCTGACAAATATTTTAAAGCAGCCATCATACAAATGCTTTCATGGGAAAATAGGAACATGCTTGAAACAAATGAAAAATTGGAAAGTCTCCACAAGGAAACAGAAGATCTAAGGAAGAACAAACTAGAAATTTTAGAAACAATATATGCGATAACTGAAATAAAAAATTCAATGGATGGGCTCAGCACAGAAAAGTGAAGGCAGAAGAAAGAGTCAGCAAACTTGAAAATAGAATAAAATTACCCAATCTGAATAACAAAGAAACAAAGGGACAGTGCCTCAGCAACGGGTGGGGGTATAAAAAAAGATCATTCTTTTCACCAGAAAAGAAGAAAAAAGAAGTTGGCACTGAAAAGTATTTGAAATGGTTGAGCATTTCTCAAATTTGGTAAAATACATAAATCTACACTCTTAAGGAGCTAAGTAAACACCAAACAGAATAAACTCAAAGAAATCCATTCCAAGATATACCATAATCAAACTTTAGAAAACTAAAGATAAAGAAAAACCTTCAAAGCAATGGAGGAAAAATGGCATCTTATCTATTATTGAAAAATAATTCAAATGGCAGTAAATTTCTCATCAAGAGTCATGTAGAATAGAAGGAAAGGGCACAGTATTTTTCAAGAGTATTTTTCAATAGCCCAAATTCTGTATCTGGAGAAATTATCCTTTGTAAATGTAAAGGGAATAAAGATATTCTCATAGGAAGGAATACTAAGAGATCTTATTGCCAGCAGACCTACTCTAAAAGAATGGTTAAATGAAGTTCTTGAAACTGAAAGGAAATGATCAAAGGAGGACTCTTGGAACATCAGTAAAGAAGTACAATGGAAAGAGCAAATATATGTGTAAATATAATGGACTTTCCTGCTTTAAGTTCTCTAAATTATATTTGCCAGTTGAAGTATAAAATATTACACTGGCTCATGTTGTTCTCAATGTCTGTATATGAAAGATTTAATACAATTATATTCTAAAGTGAGTAGGTTAATGGGACCTAAAAGGAGGTAAGTTTTCTATACTTCACTTGAACTGGTAAAATGTAGACGCCAGTAGACAATGATAAGTTTTGTACATATAATGTAATACCTAGAGCAACAACTAAAATAAATGTATAGAAAGAGAAACATCAAAATCACTAAGAATATATCCAAATGGAATTCTAAATAATATTCAAGTAACTTACAGAAAGGCAAGAAAAAGAAAACAGAAATTAAAAAAACAGTGTGAAGAAAAAGAAAACAAAAATAAAATGGCAGATTTAAGCCTTAAAATATCAATAATTACATTAAATTTAAATGGTCTACATACATCATTTAAAAGAGATTGGTAGAGTGGAGTAAAACAAACAAACAAAAAACTATGACTCAAGTATAGCTCGCTACCAAAAAACAGATTACAAATATAACAATATAGGTAGGCTTCCAAATACTGGAAACAAGTAAAAATGTCCTTCTAAAGCTGCATGGTTAAACAAATTGTGTTATATCATGTCATAGAATACTAATCAGCAAGAAAAATAAAACAAAATACAAAACTACTGATGCACACAACAAACTGGATGGACCTCAAGGCACTGTAGTGAATGGAATTCCAAACTTAAAAAGTCACATATTGTGTGATTCCATTTACATATCATTCTCTGAATGACAAAATTATACAGATGGAGAACAGATCAGTGATATCCAGGGGTATAGGATTTTTGGCATGAGGGATGGGCATGATTTTGAAAGAGAAAGATCTATGTGTTGAATGAATAGTTCTATATCTTAATAGTGGTGGTGATTACATAAATCTATATATGAGATCAAATCAATTGTGCTACTGCCATTTTCCGGGCTTTATATTATACTATAGTTACCCAAAATTTAACTACTGGGTAAATCTGAGTGAATGGATGAATGGGGCCTCTTTGTACTCCCTTTTCAACTTCCTTCAATTTGATCCCTAGGGTTTTGAACTAAGCAATGATAGAATATGATTGAATTGAACAATGTCATAATTCACACTATTTTGTTTTTAGAGACATGGTCTTTAAAAAAAGAGTAAGATGAAAAGAAATGAGGTGAGCATCATTCACTTAATTATTTAGTAAAGCCTTCTACCTATGAGAATAAAGGCTTCAGAGACAAGAGTTATAATTCTGGCCCTCAAGGCTAGAGGGGGGAGACAGAGAAGTTAAAATAGAATTACTCATTGAAATGCCATAGTCGTGGCAAGGCTGAGAAGCACTCTATAAGTGCCCTTAATCCATAATGAGTGGGATAAGGAAACCATTATGAAAACTTCCTAGAAGAAGAGACAGCCAAACTCAGTTTTGTTGAATGAGTAGAAATTATAATCAGAGAATAAAACTGGGGAAAGGTTACCAGAGTGACCAGCCAAGGACACTCCTTAGAAATGGAAGGGGGTAGAAAAGGAGCCCGTGTGCAAGTCATTGGCAGAAGAGGCAGCAGAGTGGTCAGCAGGAGCCAGGTCAATAAGTCTGGTGGAGAAGAGCCTTCCAGGCATCCACTGAGCCCATAATATGCCAGGCACCGAGATAAGCATTGCTGATACAAATGTGAGTAAGACTCGGTTCTGCTTCTCAAGGGCCTCCCAGTCCAGTGAGAGAGACAGATATAACCTGATCATTATAAATGAAGGCAATATGTCCAGTGATCTAGAGATGTTCATTATGGGAAGAGGAAAGAAAACATATCCTGCTTTGAGTGTGTAGGTAGGGGTGAGGGGAGGTGTGGAGAGTCAACTACAGGCAGCTTGGTAAGTCTGAGATAAAAGTTAAGCAGAAAGGATCAAGAGATGAGTCTGGAGGGCATGTGGGAAGGATGGGCATGTCAAAGTATGGACTGCACACTGCAAGCTGCAAGCAATGGAATTAAAAAGAAAGGCATGGTCAGAATTTGGTATTGAATGAATCACTCTGGCAGAACTGTGTTTGCGGGGGTGTTTGGAGAGGGACAGAGGATGGCGAGTGTAAGGAGCAGTCAGAGAAGAGCAAAACCAGTAGTGTGTGGTGCTTGGAAGCCACGGGAGAAGCCAAGAAGTAGGGGGAATATTATAAATGGAAAATGAAGCCTAGAGACCTGATGAGAGATCAAGACAATTTTATTAGATTTGACAATTAGCCACAGGGATCACCAGCTTCAGGACAGTGATGAGAAGAGAAGCCAAACTGAAGAGATAAGTTGAGAAAGCAAAGCAACTAAGACAGTCAATAGTATAAGGAGCCTGAAGGAAACAAGGGAGGATGCATGTTGAGGGAAATTATTTCTATTAGTTTGGGCAGGTGAAACAAGTATTCTTTATTTATATTCTTAAAGGTACACAGATTGGATACTGGTTACAGGATTCTACAGGGAAGAAGTACAGCGGGAGGAAGAAGTTGAGGATTTTGAAGAAATTATACAACTCTGGTGCACAGAAGATGAAAAGCCTTAGGGTCAAGGACATTAGTGGACAAGTCAACCTTTAACAGAAAGAAGACATTTGATCTTCTGGGAATGAAAGACAGTGAGGTTGGGTATGGAGGTTTTCAGGAGGTAGCAGGTTGGTGCACGTCATTTAAGATGTATTTATTTCCCTAAGTGAATGAGGCAGTGAAATCTGGCTGTTGAGAGTGAAGGACATGTGGGTAAAGAGGATGCTTGAGGAAGTTTGGAATTACCCTTGAAAGAAATAAGACCCAGGGGAAATGGAGCTCAAGTAAAAGACTGACAAGTGGCTATGGACTAAAGGAACATGATATTTTTTTAAAAGCCTCATTGGAATCCTTTTCTATAATATAATTATTTCATAATTTGTTTTTTTTTAGCTCGAATTTCACCCAGCAGTGATTAAAACAGTAAAGCCGTGCTTATTTTCCTACAAAAGCTAGTTTCAAAATTGAGGTCAAGTCCACAATGACATTAAAATGTTAAGGACTATCTTAAAGGCATCCTCTCATATTTGTATAGCATTTTTACAGGAAGTACTTTTTAACCTTACAAGAATTCTGCAAGGTAGGTATTATTTTTACTATTTTACATGTGAAGAAACTGAGTATGCGAGAGGGCAAAAAATTGACATATCAAATATTTCATAGCAGGAAGAAGTGTCAGCATTCAATTCCAAGTGTTTTGACTGCTATTCCAGTATTTTTTTCCACTATAATATGAAATTGCTTTAATTACAGCTCAAAGTTAATTTACATTTAATAATTTTGACCTATTTTTTAATTATATTTAAGAAACATAGAAGATTATCCTGGATCCAATAGGAGGGGGAAAAAAGAGAATACATTAATAAAAGGAAAAATTACTTTAAGAGTTATATGAATACTACTTTCTATCAGAACCTGGTTTTAGACAATATTCCAATAAGCTTTCCTTCAATTAAGAACTCACCATGCTTTATGGGAAATATGTTAAGAAACACAATCTAAATTCAAAAAAGATCCTATTGTGAATCTAAATGAAATAGAACTTTTAGTTAAGTTTTCTATATATTAATCACTGTTTTCCTCATGATTACAAGAGCTCATCTATATCTGCAAACACAAGGGCCAGTCCTGAAAGGCAGGCCAAACTTTTCAACAAATTTGAAAATAACATCGAGGGCTGGGGTTCTTAATCTTTTTTGTTCCACAGACCCTTTTGTCAGTCAGGTGAAAACCACGGACCCCTTACTAAGTCCGCACTATACCGAGTATTATTTAATAAATATATCACACCCGCACCAACCCATCCCCACAAGAATAATGTTTTTTTAAAATTTCAGTTCAAGCTCATTGAATCCCTGATCTCGGGGTTTAAAAAAACAATTTGAACTGCTGGAATATTTGGCAACATTTGATTCCATCCCATAATGTGTCAAAAAATACAGTGGCAAATTTACCAATGTTTGTGATGAACTCAGATTAGGAACTCTGGTCAGAAAACCCAAAACACTCTCACGTAGAGAAGAATTTAACCATCTTAAAATACTCCTAAAAGTACAGAATCATCAAAATAGGATCTATAAATTTGAACAGATCTATGCCTGTCATTAGATAGGCATACTTGAGTGCAAACAAGAATATTTCTATGCATATAAGTTGTGAGCCCCAAGCCTTGATAATAGTTCAATAGACAAAAGAAAACAATTCTGTCCCCAGTGCTCAGAATAAAGTATATGTCTCAAATTACATTATGTTGCAGTAACTGTATTATCTGTATTAGTATTATCAATCACTAAACTAGGAAGGAAAAAAAAGGTTTCAAAAAGTGCAACGTTTAATTTTTTTACTTTTTAAATTCTGAATACAGAAATATCATTCCTTTTGCATCAGCAGTAATCAAGGACTCACTTAGCCTTGCAAGGAAACATGTAGATCATCTAGCCTAACTCCTTAATTTCAGAGGCAAGGAAACTGGGCCCAAGGAAGGGAGTTTCCCAAGATTCAGTTTAGGCAAAAGTGGGCTTAAAATCCAGGTGTCTGGATTCGCAGATTAATGCACTTCTCAGAAGTGGCACAGATATAAATAACCTCATCTAATTTCATCTGGCAAGCAAATTCAGAAGCTGAGTAGAACTTTAAGGATCATGCTGAGTTTGCTGTTTTATCATATTCAAAAGTACCTTCCATAACAAATAGATAATTAAACAGTATTATGGGAGAAAAATTATTTTACCTAATCAAGCATATTATAAACACTCTTGAAACCATATCATTTAAGGTCTCTTCAAGCAACAATCAAAAACATAAAATGTTTAGGTTCTTCCAAAAGCTTTCTCAGAATCATTCCTACTGCAAATACTTAGCAGAAACAACTGAAATAGAATACCACAAAATAATAACAACAAAAAAACCCCAAAAAACTAGTACTTTTAACTCCACAGCCTTCATTCCAAACGAAGCAGATACAATTGAGCACTGATTTGCATCTATCACCAATCAAAAAGCAAAATAAATCATTGTGAAACCTTATTGGTTTACATCACTGCCTTTATATACACTGGCTTCCGGAAAATCATTCCCAAGAACTGAATCATCTGGATCATTTTTATTACTCACTCCGTCTTGAGACTGTCTCCACAGTACTGACTGAAATGTACTTCAGTGCACACCTTCCTTCCAAATGAATATCTATGTCAGGTTTATTTATAGCCACTGCCTTCAATCAGTGCATTTCCAGGTATAAGAAAAAAATTCATCTCAACAATATTCTTCTATAGAATTGGAAACAAAACCTAGAAAGCTTGGCAAATGGCCTTCGGAAAGATAACGAAAGATCTATGATAATAAATGTACATTAGGATTTATTAGCAATTCCAGAGGACACTCACCTTATATAGTTTTATAAGCACATATAAAGAGCCCTAGGTACAATGAGGGACATAATTTAAACGCTGAGCATCTTTTTTTGCATAACTCTTTGTAGACCCCAAGATTATTATCATCAGCTCCTCCATTCTCCTTTCCTGTATATGATTTTTCTGGAATTTAAGAGCCTCTCTTTGTTTCTTACTTAGATGCTTTCCCCCTCTATTTAGGTGCTTTTTCTCGTAATTCTTTATAAAAGCAGGACATGCTTCCCCCTACTGGGAAAAACTCAAATTACAAGGTATATCAGAGCATACTCCTAAGTATCAAGAAATCAAGTTCCTGAGAAAGAGAAAGTGTTAAAGAACCAAGTGCATAGCCTTCTCTGACTGTTTTACCAGCCACATAAGTACCTATGTACTCTGTTAAGAGTTTCTCATGGCATTGCTTTACTTTGGCAATTTTCAGAAGTACAATAACCTTCATTAATGACTCATGAAATAATCATTAAGCCTGTTGTCCCAAAGAGAATCCCAATTAGCAGGTCAGAGAAAAAGATCAATTTTTAACTTCTTTTCATTTTAGAGACATTCTGGAAAATATATTGAAGTAAACTATATAGAAGCTTAATAGCAGTTTTAATCCATTCTGAACAATAAAGCATTTATAACTTTATTATTTTCCTATTTCCCTATTTTTTATTTAGCCATCTTAATTTTTAATAAAGAAGAGGGAGATTTTTACTTTTAATTGACTTTTCTTTGCAACTTTAATTTCTATTTTTTTCATTCTACAACCAAAAGTAGTAAGCATACTTGCATTTTTACTCTTCCCAAACCCTCTACAAAATTTGTTTCTTTCTTGAAAAACAGTTTAGTTGTTTCAATCACACATGTTGTATTCTGATTGTAAATCATTTTAATTGTTTAGTTTGAAACGACAGAAAATACTTTATGGTTAATTGTTATTCTAAATAACAATCCATCAGTAAAATATTAAACTTAATGTCTCTTTGAATCATATATTCAGTAGCAAAATTTTTCCTTCCATATAAGCTGTCTCAAAAAAAAAAACAAAAACAAAAAAACAACCCATTTCTTTTAATGCTAAGGGGACTAGGGAATGGGAAGTTGTCACTTTCAGTTTTACTGTAGCTAAGACTATAACAACCCAAGCTACAAAACTGCATTGTAGCCAATTTGATGATGAAGCATTTCATTATTAATGAAGCATTCATCCCCCCAAAATCTGTGGTTGTTAAAAGAGAAAAGCATGTGTAGATTTCTACAGATATTATGAGACTCTTTAGTTGTTAGAGGGCATTATTTCAAGTATTTCTGCCATTCAGAAGTTGTGTGTGTCTTTTTGTAAACGACCTTTCAAAGCAATGCAAAAAAAAAAAAAAAAAGACGTGTATTCCTCTGGGAATGGAATCTCCTTTAAAATTACAGGTACACAAAGGAAAACGCACACTTGGTAAAACAGTCGATCAATTGTGGAGTGTTCCTAAGGACCAATACCTCACAACGTACCCAATCATCACACTTCAAATACATTTATAAGCACTTTAGTCTCTGCTTATGACATTTACGTACGAACATGCAGTTTCATCTAGGTTAAATCTAATACTTCTCATAAGAAAGACTATAATTAGATTAAAGGGTATCAAAATCATTTGCCAAATGCAGAAAAGAAAAACAAACAAACAAAAACTGATCTATAGCCACGAAGCTCTTAGAACACAACACAGATCATTTACTTCCAAACTGATTTCTCTTCCCTCTGCGAAGTCAAAATGTCCCTATAGACCGCGTTACACTTTATGGTTTCTTTGGACTATCGAT
>PVKH010023272.1:0-13894 GCA_004027955.1 Chaetophractus vellerosus
CCTGCCCTGCCCGTGGCGGCTTTTGCCTGTCCGTGGCAGCTTTTTGCCCTGCCCACGGCGGCTCCGGCCCGCCCATGGCGGCTTCCATTCTCAAGGCGGTCTGCCCGCTAGGAGAGGTCCCCGGGAACCGAACCCAGGGCCTCCCATGTGGTTTCCCAGCGAGCTCTTTATCCACTGAGCTATCTAGCCGGGCCCATGCTCACATATCTTAACGCATTTAATCTTCACAACAACTCCATGAGGCATGTACTAATATCATCCCCCGTTTTACAGAAGGAACAGAGGCACAGAGAGGTAAGTGACTTTCCCAGCTTGTGAGCAGCAGGGCTGGGACTTGGACTCAGGCAGCCTGGTTCCATCTTCAGTGCATTAACCATGACTCTGTGCACCTCTCATGTATATAATTTGTTCATTTGTTTTTTATGCTTTTATTGGGCATTCAGGCTCAAATTTTTTAGAGATCTTCTTTCATATGTGATTATACTGAATACCATTGATTGCACACTTTGGATGGGTTTATGCTTTAATAATATGTATCAATAAAATTGATTTGTTACAAAAAAAAAGTTGGAGACACAGCAATGGCTATGAAGTCAATCAGAACTGGGTTTAAATTCCCAAGACCATTACTTCCTGGCTGTGTGCCCTTGCGTTGATTATTTAACCTTTCTGAGCATCAGTTTTCTCATCTGAAAAGTTGAGATAATTACACCTCCCTCACATGTTGTAAGGATGAAATGGGATAATGCTTGTTAAATACTTAGCACACTGCCTGGTCTAGTAAGTGCTGTTAATATCATTGTTATTATGAAAGCTCTTGCTGGGGAATCCAGTCATTCCTGCTGCATCTCGGGCGGAGGGAGGCCTGAGGAAACCAGATTCTTAGGACTCTTGCATGCCACTGGTAAGAGTAGAACTGGGCACAGCATTGTTGGATCACAGTTTCGCAATATCTATCAAAGTACAGAATGTGGCAGCTTTGTACTCAGCAATTCCATTTCTGGTAATGTATCCTAAGGAAATAATAATCCAAGACTACAAAGACATATGTATGAGGAGATCCAGTACAGAATTATTAATGTAGTAAAACTGGTACAACACCTAAATGTCCATCAGTAGGGGGTTGGTTAAATATATATGGATATAATAGGATGCCATGATGTCATTAAGTGTGTTCAGTGATGATAAAGTCAGCAGAAGAGGGAACCAGCTGTGGCTCAATTGGTAGAGCCCTGGTTTACCACATGGGAGGCCCTGGGTTCGGTTCCCGGGGCCTCCTCGAGAAGGCAGGCCACCTTGAGAAGGTAAGCCGCCGCGGGCAGGGCAAGCCGCGTGAGCTGACTCGGTGGGATGCTGCAGCAGTGGGAGACAAGCAGACACAGAAGAACGCAAAGCAAATGAACACAGCAAGAACAAGCAGCAAGGGGGAGATATATAAATAAAAATAAATAAATCCTTAAAAAAAAAAAAGTCAGCAGAAGAGGTCTGTGTTTTCGCGGCTGTATAGGCACATTTGCATAAAGAAAAAGGCCTGGGGGGAAGGGTCAACACTGAAACGTTAGCAATACAGCTTTGCCCCAGATATGATCGTTGTTAGCGCTAACTGCCTAAATATTTCTGGCTCCTACCTTCAAGGCACATCTGAGGATTGTACTTCCCAGGCCCACTGTGGCTGCCTGGGACCACGTCAGAGCTGGCCAGCGAAGTGTAAGCCAAAGTGACGGGTCACTTCTGGGCCAAGCATTTAATTGTAGGTGTGAGAGACTTTCCGTGGTGCTCTTCTTTCCTCTTTTCCATGGCAGGCAGCAGCTCCGTGAATCTGGGTCCCAGCGTGAGGAAGAGGACCCTGGAGCAGATTCCCCAGCCAGCCTGGGATGATCGCGGAGCTTGAGGGAAAAACAAAGCCTTGTTGTTTGATGCCACTGGTATTTGGTGATTTTTGCTGCCTCAACAAACCTAATCCTTCCTGACTGATACTCCTGGCTCTAGGGCTTATGGTTGATTTTTACTTAGTTATGATGATTTCTGATGTCTCCCCTCTGGTTAAGGCATTCCACTCAAACGGCAGGGTTTGTGTCGGTCACGCCAAGTGTCTTGTTCCTGGACTAAAGGAGTGGCTTGCCTCCTCATCCAGGCTGGCCATAGGCCTGTCCTCGTGGAGGAAAACAGCCAGTGTGAAGAGGCGCAGCACTGGCTCACCAGAGGACAGGCGTGGGCAGTCGGGAGGCGGGGGCCCAAGAATGCCAGGTCTTGGGCAGAAAAGAAATCCACAGAAAGGGAGACGTATTTGGAAAGCCCTTAGTGTTACCGCCAGCTTAGTCTGTATGGAGTCCAGAGCCTCCCAGGCACAAAATACAAAGGCCATTCTCCCGTGCTCTCCACTTGCTGTCTGTTCTGCATCCTACTACTAGATCAATCCTAAACAGCAATTTGGTAGAATCATTTATCTGCTCAAAACCTGCCCCCTTAAATAAAAGATGATGTTAACGGTCCTCTTACTGATTTCTACACACCTTATCATGAGGGCTCCTACTCTCCTCAAGCCTGCATCTTCTTCCCAGGAATGTTCGCCACTGCGTCTTCCACCATACCCCTCTCAGACCAAGCCAGGTGCCAAGATCCCAAATGTGTCCCATCACCTGCAAGTGCCTTTCCAGAGAACCCAAGCCCTGACCGGAGCCTTCGCCTCAGAAGCCTGTAGCATTTGCTTTCCCTCTAGGACCCTGGACTATCCTGCTCATCTACCACTTTGGATAGTTTGTCAGGTCTTTCCAGTCCTACTGGTAGCTCTTCTTGTGGGCAGGGACCATGCCTTAGGCGTCTCTGTCCAAATGCCTGTCCTGCCCAGCAAACATTTGGTCTGTGCTCTGGCAGGGAGGGAGGTCAGAGCCCAGTCCCGTAAGCCACCACCCCCACCTCTGCATTTGTAAAATCTCCCCAAAGGCAACATTTCTTCCAGGGCTTCAGAGTGGTTTGGGAGACACCTGGAATTATTTCAAGGTCATTCTTTGTGTCTGTTCTTTAAAGCTGTTAGAATTGTCTGCTCAGACAGTACTATTGGGAAAAAAAAATTTAAGTATGTTTTAACAAAATGTGCTGTACTCCATCTAGTGTTTTACCTAAAGAATGATAACAGGATACTTTGAAAATTAAAAGGAAAGGAAATCTCCCACAAAGACAACCGATTGTATTGGATTTAGTCACAACCTTTTGGGAACAGCTAGCATGATTTTAAAACTCAAAAAGAGAAGGTGATAGACTTTTTAAAAATAAAAGCAAATTGCAGAAAAACAACTTTTATTTTCACTGAACTTTTTTTTAAAAAAATGAAATAGATGAGAGGAATTTTCTTCCAGGTCAGAGGGAACATGGGATCGGTAAGCTCTATCCTTGCTTTGGGAAACTTTCCTCCCCAAAGACCTTCTTCCCCCAGGAATTGGTTGAGTCTATGCAGGCACATTGCCTGTTGTCTTGGAACCTGAAGATTAAAAGAGTCTTTTAAAATGCATGCCTTTCCTATTCTAAATAGGACAAAAGGCATGCTGATGTATTTATTCAATAGGCACTTTTCTTGCATAGTCCAGGGCCAATAATGATCTACACTTGTAACTCTTACTACCATTCCCAGAACAGACATTGCTAATCAATCACACACTTTTCCCAGAGACCCGATGCAGGCTTAGAAGCCTTCTTAACCCACTCTCTAACTGTAACACCAGTAAATGGATGTTAGCATAAGACAAAGCTTCTTTGACATCACTAAGTATAGAGGTCCTCCCTCAGGGCTTACAGGCAGCTGGCACCAAATTCAAAAGCCAAGGTAGGGTTTGCCATCAGAAGCTGTGACCTGCTGGAGAAGGAGGAGGAAGTACTGACTATTGTGTTCAGAAAGTAAGTGGTGGTGTGTGGCTTCACAAGGAACTAAAGCCAGGCTGAGTCATGAGCCAGTGAACAAATGAATATGTAAATAAAAATCAACATTAACCTGACTTTTCTCCTGCAATTTGTATAAGATTGTATAATAGAGGACCTGAAGGAGAAAAACAAAAACTCAAAGATGTTGCTGTGTATGGCTGTTGGCCTTCTATGCCGGGGGTTCTTAACCTTTTTTCTTCCACGGACCCCTTTGCCAGTCAGGTGAAAACCACGGACCCCTTTTCAGAATGTAACGGCAGATAGTTTTATGACACTCAACATCGGCATGTCTTTAAATTAAATTTGAGGATTATTCAAAATTATGTTTTACAACTTTCCCATTATTTCAATACCTGATAACCTAACATGGTTCAACATCTGTTCAAGTGGTCATTTTTGGCAAATATTTAGAAATTCAAATTTTCCCATCAAGTTTTCAATGTTGGAAAACCATCTCCGCCTTCCTTACCAACTTTTTTTTTGCAGGCAGTTATCCACTGCACTCAGAACACGCTACATCAAAATAAAAATCATACTAAATCCACACTATACTGTGTATTATTTAATAAATATAGCACACCCACACCACCACGTCCCCACAAAAATAATGTTTTAAAATGCATTACAAATAAAATTACAAATACAAGCAAAAAAGAAAAAAGAAAAAAATAATAAAATTACAAAGGAAATTAGTTACATATATTGAAATAGAGTTACTAAAATAAAAATATATGATTTAATACTATACATATGTGCTTCTTTCTTAAGACATTAAATAATAATCCAATACATCAAAAATATAGGAAAGTTAAATTTTATTTTTTAAAGCCATGTCAGTGTGCAGACTGTTGTTGTTTATCTTGAATAAGAACATGAAACTGTGGTGTAGCATTTGACAAGGCAACACGCATATCATTGTTGGACATCTAATTGATTTGATTTTTTTCCATTCAAGCTCACACACCCACCCCCTGGTTAAGATCCCCTGTTCTATGCTAAAAATTTTTGTAGATTAGAAGAGCTCAGAAGTCAGAAGTCTCCTTAGGAACTTCTGTCCTCAGTGCTGCTGAATTCTTGTTTTCTTCCAATATGGTTCTGAAGGCCATGTCACTTTTCTCTGACCCTGCATCTCTCCCATTTCTGACCCTTCTTGAAAGAAGCTCTCCTCCTTTTCCTTTGCCAACCTCTACCTCTCACATTGCCCAAAGTTTGCCTGGCTCCGGTTTTGCCCCAGAATCCTCTCAGGGTAAGCAGGCTTGTGCAGACTTTGGCTCTTAGGATACTCACAGGACTTATTCCTGACCCATTAGTCCATCTGGCTTGGAACAGGAGAGTAGGTCTAAAAAAGATAACTTGAGGTCTCCCTTCCCCTCCCCTATTAAGTGCTTTAAATATATGATGCTATCATTGACCTTAGTAATTCTTTGAAGTGGGCAATATTATCATCCCCACTCTGCAAATGAAAAAACTGAACCTCAAAGAAGTTAAGTACCTAACTCAAAGCCACACAGCAAGCTCGTGGCAGAACTGGGGCTCAAGCTCAGCTCTGTCTGCTTCTGTAGCCAGTGCTCTTAACAAGAGTGTCTTCTCACACGTCAGTGGAATTCTTTTCTGGATTGCCTCCTTACCTTGGCCTGATTTGCTTCTGTGGTCTTTCAGGTAGCCCTCCCAGTCTATTGCATCCTTGTGCACTGCTGCTACAACGCCTCTCAGAGTTCAGACGGTAGCAGATTTTTGAGGGAGGATGATTCTATTACCACAATGTCCTGCTTGTCTATGTGTGCTCCACCTTGGACCCCTGAGGTTATAACTACCTCATTCACACCTTCAGCCAATGTTCAAAATTGTACCCACCATTCCATTCCAGGCTATATAAGCTAACAGGGACATATTCAGATCCAAATCCCCCTACCTTTGCTGGAGCTTCCTTTTCTATAAACAGACCTCAGTCAAGACCACCTCAGTTCATCAGAACTTCAAAAGTCAGGGTTCCAGATTTAGATCCACTCGATTTACCTACTTGCTGTCCATAGACTAGTTCTGTATTCTGAAGGGTTTAATGAGAGGCAGGACAGCTCAGGTGCCTGTGGATGTTCAGAAGACTACCCAGCGGCTGATGCCAATTGTTTGCATTTGTATACCTTACCAAGAGCAGCCCTTTAGCAAAATAGAGAACCCGATTCACTTGCCTCAGGTTGGATAGCTGTGAGACATAACTTAACTTCCAAAGTTCTTCTGTAGGATCAGGCAAAAACTACCTCATATGCTGGCTTGGTTTTCTTCCCTCCCTTGTCCTGCTTCCTTCTCACCCTTCCCCATCTCAGTGCCAGGAGCACTTCCTTAATCAACCACCTCCTCATGAGCCTCATCTCAGGGTCTGTTCCTGGAGAACTCAGAGTAAGACACTACCCCCAGGGGTCCAAAGCGATGAACGAATACCTTCTGGTCTTATATTTTCATAATGTAAGAGGGTCCCCCCAGTCTACTCCAAAGTGATTTGCTTCCTCCATGAGAAGTGGCTGGCACCTATTTTTTAAATGGCAGCTTCTCACACAGATAAACAAACAAATGATTCTATTTCTGGTCAATTAAACTCTTTGCTATTGTTGTTTCCAATATTTTTATTTTATTTTTCTTGTGAATAGCCATTAGAGGCCTGCAAAGGGCAGGACCACAGTAGCCAAATACTTCATTTGATTGATCACTCTATTCAAGTAAGCTTGCTTGGATATTTACTCATGACATCAAGTTGACACTTTTTTTTCACTTTTTCATTAGATAAGTTGTGAGCTTACAAAACAATCATGCATAATGTGTAGAATTCCCATACATCACCCCTCCACCGACACCTTACATCATTGTGGAACATTGTTACAGATTATGAAAGCACACAATCCGACTATGACCGCTAATTATGATCCATAGTGTAGGCTTGGTATATTTTTCCATACACCTCCTATTTTTAATACTACGTATTGGTGTTGTACACTTGTTATAGTTCATGAGAGAACACTCTCATATTTGTATTGTTAAACACAGTCCATCTTCCACCAGATGGTTCACTGTGTTATACAGTCCCATGCCTTGTACATTCTATCAAAAGTGTACACTCAGTGGTTCTCACTTTCATCACAGAGTTGTACAATCATTGCCCCAGCAAATCTTTGAATGTTTTCCTTAGTCCAAAAGAAAAAAATCCCAGACCCCATATTATTGATGCTTAGCATTGATACAGTACCTTTTTTGACATTGATACTAGACTATTACAATACTGCTGTTAACTATAGTCCATAAGTTACATTAATTGCATGTTTCCCATGTATCATTATATTCTTACCACACTGTAATAGGGATGTACATTTGCTCTAGTTCATTTCAGAACATTCTAGTATTTGTATTATTAACCACAATCCTTATCCACTGCTGGATTCACTATGTTATTCAGTCCCTAAATTATTCTCTAGTTTTCTTTCAAATGACATTTACATCTCTAGACTACTCCTTTCAGTCATAAACCCATTTATAAACCAGCTGTGTTAGTTATACTCACTATAATGTTACCATCAACTCTATTCATTTCCACACTTTTACAGTCAAGCTAATTGAAAATTCTACATACATTAAGCATCAGTCCCCCTTCTCAGTCCTCATCCCATCTCCTAGTAGCCTATAGTCTAGGTTTAAACTCCATGTGTTTATTCTTCATATTTTGTTCATATTAGTGAGACTATGCAATAGACTGCAATAATCTCACTAATATGATATATGTAATAGTCTCACTAATATGATATACTATAATATTTTATATCTGGCTTATTTCACTTAGCATAAAGTACTCAAGGTTCATCCGTGTTATCATATGTATCCCAATTTCATTTCTTCTTACTGCAGCATAGTATTCCATTGTATGTATATAATGCATTTTGTTTAGCCTTTCATTGGTTGTTGGACACTTGGGTTGTTTCCATCTTTTGGCAATTGTGAATAACGCCACTATGAACATTGGTATGCAGATGTCTGTTCATGCCAGGGTTCTCAGTTTTTCTGGATATATTCCTAGTAGAGGGATTGCCAGATCATATGGCAGTTGTCTATTCAGCCTCCTGATGAATGGCCAAACTGTCTTCCATAGAGACTGCACCATTTTACATCCCCACCAATAGTGAAGGGGTGTTCCTATTTCTCTAGCACTTGTTTTCTGTTTTTTTTGTTGTTGTTGTTTTATAATGGACATACAATGCAGTGTGAGATGACATCTCTTTGTCGTTTTCATTTGCATTTCCCTAATAGCCAGTGATATTGAACAATTTTTATGTGCTTTTTGGCCATTTGTATTTGCGCTTGGGAGAAATGTCTATTTAAGTCTTTTTAAATTAAATTGCTTGTTCTTTTATTGTTGAGTTGTATGATCTCTTTATAAAGCATGGAAATCAAACCCTTATCAGATATGTGGTTTCCAAATATTTTTTCCCATTGAGTGGGTTGCCTTTTCACCTTCTTGACAAAGTGCTTTGAAGCACAAAAATGTTTAAGTTTGAGGAGGTCCCATTTATCCATGTTTTCTTTCATTGCTCATGCTTTCAGTGTAAAGGTTAAGAAACTCCCTCCTACCACGAGGTTTTGAAGGTGTTTCCCTATATTTTCTTCTAGTTTTATTGTTCTCGTGTTTATATTTAGGTCTTTGATCTATTTTGAGTTCATTTTTGTATAAGGTGTGAGGTAGGGGTCCTCTCTTTCTCTTGGATATGGATATCCAGTTCTCCTAGCACCATTTGTTGAATAGACACTTCTGCTCCAGGTAGGTGGGTTTGGCCAGAGATGTAAGGGTCTGTTTCTGAACCATCAATTCAGTTCCATTGGTTTATATGTCTATCTTTATGTCAGTGCCTTGATGTGTTTACCACTGTAGCTAGGTAATATGACTTAACATCCAGAAGTGAGAGTCCTCCGACTTTGTTCTTCCTTTTATAAGATGTTTCTGACTATTTGGGGCCCCTTACCCTTCCAAATAAGTTTGATAATTGGGTTTTCCATTTTTTTAAAAAAGGCTGTTGGAATTTTTTATCAGGATTGCATTGAATTTGTATATCAATTTGGGTAGAGTTGACATCTTCATGATATTTAGTTTTCCATCCATGAACATGGACAATTCTTCCATTTATTTAAGTCTTCTTTGATTTCTTTTAGCAATGTATTGTAGTTTTCTGAATACAAGTATTTTACATCCTTGATTAAGATTATTACAAAATATTTGATTCTCTTTGTTGCTATTATAAATGGAATTTTCCCCCTAACTTCCTCCTCAGATTGTTCATTATTAATGTACAGAAACACAACTGATTTTTGCATATTAATCTTTATTTATTTATTTATTTTAAAGAAACTTTAGATTATGTAAATGTAACATCATAAATATAGGGGATTCCCATATGCCCCACTGCCTCCCCCTCTCATACTTTCCCACATTAACAACATCCTTCATTAGTGTGGTACATTTGTTACAATTGATGAACACATATTGAATCATTGCCACTAAACATGGATTATAATTTACATTATAGTTTACACTCTGTCCCACACAATTCTTTAGGTTATGGCAAGATATACATCTATCATTGCAATATCATGCAGGATAATTCCAATGTCCTAAAAATGCCCCCATATTACACCTGTTTTTCCCTCTCCCTCCCCTCAGAACCTCCGGTGACCACTGCCACCACATCAATGGTAAAAGTTCTTCCATTGCTAGAATGACAATAAGTTTATAGTAGAATAATAGTGAGTCTACTTTAGTCCATTTTCTTGAGGATTTTGGCATGGTGATGACCACTCTGACTCTAATTGAGAGGGGCTTAGATCCATGAGGCAGAAGGATCAAACTCTCTTGCTTGCAGCTGCAGACACTCTCTGTTCCTTAGGATGGGTGTTGTCCATCATCATCACCTTGTTAGTTGTATTGGGTGAGTCCAATGAACTGGAGGTAGGTGTTGCAACTCTGCTGAGATTCAGGGCCCAACTGGCATATGGATGTACCAAAGATTTAAGTCTCTTGGACATATACCTATCAAGTTTCGTACTAACTATAGGTTCAAACAGAAGGGGCAGAAGAGCCACATGTAGGGAAACCACAAATGAGTCCAACTCTGTCACACTGGGGAGCTAAGTTCCAAGGTAAGTCCCACTGGCAGGGCGCCAAACTCCTGAGCTGTCTGTCCTGCCTATAGTGTCTGGATGTCTCTAGAGGCCTCAAGAGCCCCACTATTTGATGCAATATTTACTGTGGAAGTCATGAGATCCTGCTGAGATGTGCATAAGCATAACCTCTGGAATGACCTCCCGACTCACTTTTAAATCTCTTAGCCATAAGAACTCATTTGTATTTACCATTTCTCCCTTATGGTCAAGGTCTTTTTCCAGGTGCATTGCTAGTTGGTGCTTGGTAATAATCCCTCAACGCCAGGGAGGCTCATCCCCAGGAGTCATGTCCTGTACTGGGGGGTGTAGTGCCTTTTAATGCTGAGTGTGGCTTAGAGTTTGGCCACATTTGAAGAACAAGGAGGCCCTCAGGAAGTAACTCTTATGCAACATATGATACTAGGCTAAGTTTCAATTTCAAAAAAAAATTTCATAAGTACAATCAAGGGCTTGGCACAATGGTCCATCCTCCTTCACTAAGCACTGCTCCTGTACTCGGGATTCTTGCTGTCCCATTAGAGAATATAGCAGAACTCCCCAGGATGGAAATTTGATATTCTTTCAGTTATTCTGTGGATCTCTACCCACCGTGGCAATGCCCCATGAACACTTGAATACATTCATATGACTTAGAGGCTTACTGCAGATGAACCCTCCCCCATGCATCCCCCCATAACTGACACTCCGCACTGATGTTCCTTCCCTGCCAAAATTGTGACACTTCTGTGATCCAAAACCTCTCCTGAGATAAAGCCAAGAAAGTAACCAAATAAAAATAATAAGAAAGTGAAATAATGACAGTTTTAAAAATAACATAAAATACAAAAAAATTTTTAAAAATTAAAAAATTTTAAATAATAAAAAAGCTTTTTTAGACAATATATCTTTCATTGCTGTAAGATCTGTTGCCTTGTATGTACAGTGAGATTTTCTTCTATATATTCCCCCAATGTCTTTTTTTTTCCATTTTATCTTTAAAGAAGCTTTAGGTTACAGAAAAGTCATGTAGAGAATATAGGGGGCTCCCATATACCCAATGCCTTCTCCCCTTTCCCTCCCCCCCATTAGTAACATTTTACATATGGATGGTACATTTGTTACAATTGACGTACAAATATTGATGCATTGTTACTGACCCCAGTCAATAATTTACATTATGATTTACATTTTGGACTGCACACTTTTATAAATTTTGATGAAATTTAAAATGACCTGTATCCATTATTGCAAGATCGTGAAGAATTATTCTAATGCCCTAAAAATGCCCTATATTCCATCTATTCTATTCTTCCCACCCCCTCCCCTCGGGACCTATGGTAAGTGGTAAGCTTCACTTTTTAAAGAATAAGATTCATAGTTATGTGCAATAATGTTGAGGGCTTGGCATATTGGTCTCTTTTCTTTTATTAGGCATGGCATATTAGTCTATTTTCTTTTATTAGGCACTGCCTATGTTCTCAAGAGACTCTTGCCTCTCTATTTGAGAACATAGCACAACTCCCTAGGATGGGAGTTTAATATTTTCTTGTTTGTTGTGTGGGTCTCCACCCACTGATACAACGTACTATGAAAAGGAGAACACTTACATATTCCATAGAAGCCTGCCCCAGGTGCACCCTGTTCTGTATGCTCCTCCCCGCTTCCTACACCCTGCACCAGTAATCATCCCCTGCCATATTTTCCAAAAGAATATTCCCAACATTGTAGTTTTAACCACAGTCTTGCAAATCCCCAGGGTTCAACTGCTCCTTCCCCTGCTCCCCCAGTTCCATGGATAGTCCAACCCAACCTCCCACCCAAGCCCCCTCACAGACCAGCACTGCTGAATCCAATAGCATCACTGCACCACTGTCACATCCATCCATTGCACAACTATACCCTTCCACCTTATCATAGATTTTTCCCATATGGGCATTGGCTCACAACTCTCCACTCCCTTTCTGACTCCTGTAAACCTATCTTTCCAGACTCTAGCTCTGTGAGTCTGCTCAATTTGCTTAATTCATATCAGTAGTTCATGTAGTATTTGTCCTTCAGTACCTGGCTCTTCACTCAACATAAGGTCTTTAAGATGCATCCATGTTATCCCATGTGTTAATACTGCATTCCTTCTTACAGCTGAGTAATATTCCATTGTATGTATATACCACAATTTGCTTATCCATTCATCTGTTGATGGACATTTGGGTTGCTTCCAACTTTTGGCAATGGTGAATAATGCCTCTATGTACATTGGTGTACATATATCTGTTCGTGTTCCTGCTTTCAATTCTTCTGGATATAAACCTAGCAGTGGGATTGCTGGATCATATGGCAGTTCTACAGTTAGCTTCCTGAGGAACCGCCAAACTGTCCTCCACAAAAGCTGCACAATTCTACATTCCCACCAGCAGTGGTAAGTGTTCCCATTCCTCCACATCTTCTCCAACACTTGTAGTCCTCTGTTTTTTTCAAAAGCCACCAGTCTAATGGGTGTAAGATGATATCTCATTGTAGTTTTTATTTGCATTTCCCTAAAAGCTAGTGATGTTGAACATTTTTTCATGTGCTTTATAGCCAATTGTATTTCTTCTTTGGAGAAGTGTCTATTCAAATCAGTTGGCCATTTTTTAAATGGATTGTTTGTCTTTTTATTTTTGAGATGTAGGATTTTATATATATGCTGGATATTAAGCCCCTATTGAATAGATGGTTACCAAATATTTTCTCCTGTTTAATATCTTGACAAACTCCTCTAAAGTGTAAAACTTTTTAATTTTGAGGTCCCATTTATCTATTTTTTCTCTTTGTTTTGGTCAGCCACAGGCGTGCCTTTTGAAATATACCAAAGATTGGTCAGTCTTTATAAAGGGTATTTATTTGGGGTAGAAGCTTACAGTTACCAGGCCCCAAAGCATAAATTTCTTCCCATACCAAAGTCCACCTGTTGGAGCAAGATGGCTGCCGACGTCTCCAGGGTTCAGGCTTCTGGATTCCTTTGTTCCTGGGGCTGCGTTTCTCTCTGGGCTTAGCTTCTGTTTCCTTCACGAGTTCAGCTGTAGACCATGAGGCTTTCTATGCGTTGCGTCTCTCCACAAGGCAGCTGTAGACTATCGGGCGAACGGCTCACTCCAACATCAGAACTGCTTTTCCAATCTGCTTCTCTAAATTTCCTTCTCCAAATCTGCTTCTCTCAATCTCTGCAACTCAGATCTGCTGCCTAGCCTTTATACTTGAGACCACACCCACCGAGGGGTGGGACTCAGTTAATGCCCTTATCATAACTTAATCATGCCCAGATGAACAGATTAGTTTACAAGAATAATCCGATTTATATTTTTGGAATTCACGATTAAATAAAACTCTGAAACCATTACACTCTTGTTGCTTGTGCTGTGGATATAAATTTTATGAAACTGTTTCTTACTACAAGAACTTGTAGATGCTTCTCTACATTGTCTGCCAGGAGATTTGTGGTCTTGGATCTTATATTTAGATCTTTGATCCATCTTGCATTAAGTTTTGTATAGGGCATGAGATGGTGATCCTCTCCCATTCTTTAGATATGGATATCCAGTTCTCCAAGCACCAATTGTTGAAGAGGCCTGTAGTGGTTTGAGTTTGAATTAATTATGAATTCCAAAAATATAAGTTAGATTATGTTTGTAAGCTGGTCTGTTCATCTGGGCATGATTGAGTTGTGAGTAGGGCGTTAATTGCCACATCAGTGAGACGTTGAGCCCCACCCCTCGGTGGGGGTGGTCTCAAGTAGAAGCAGAGATTAGAGAGAAGCAGAGAGGAGATT
>PVKH010023273.1:0-13896 GCA_004027955.1 Chaetophractus vellerosus
AATATTTTAGTTCTATCTTATTTTTTATTACCAAATTTGATATTATTATTGTTTCGCTCAGTCAAGGTTGGTTGAGGTTAACTTAGTATTTACTAAAAGATTTAAGATTCCATTTTATATCTCAGGTTGTCCCTTGGAAATCATTTTTCTTCTTCCTGATATACATCCTCTAAAGCAGTATTTCTCAAACTGTAGTGACATCAGAATCACCTGGAGGCCTTGATGCAACACAGTTTGCTGACTCTCACCCCAGAGTTTCTGACCCATAAGTCTGGAGTGCGGCCTGAGAGTCTGAGGTCTAACATGTTCCCAGGTGCTGCTGGTGCTGCTGGTGGCAACAGTTTGAGAATCACTACAGGTTCCCCAAGTGAGAGTGTTGGTAATAAACTCAGTTTTTGCTTGTCTGAAAAATGATTTAATGTGCCCTTATTCTTGAAGGTTAGTTTAGGTGGTTTCACAAATCTAGGCTGATAGGCATTTTTTTCCTTTTAGCCCTTGGAAGGTAGTCTATGTCTACTGGTACTGTTGAGACATCTAATGTCAATTTAATCATTGTTCCTTTGGCGGTAAACATTTCCCCCCTCTCTGGTTGATTTTATTTGTTTGCTTGTTTAGTCCTTCTCTCCTGAATTTTCCTGGATGTGGTTTCCTGACTCTATGGGTTTGTCATTCATCAGTTCTGGAAAATTCTCTGCCATTATCTTTTCAAGTATTGTTTTACCTCTATTCTTTCCATTCATATTCTCTCTTATTCAAAGAGATCATTTCTATTTCTGTTTGCCCACATTCTTGAAATCTACCTTCTATTTCCGTGTTCCTCAGTTTGTAAGCAACACTTGAGAGTTCCTTAGCAATGCAGTCTTGAGTCCCACCCCTGACTTCTTCGGAATCTGCATTTTAACAAGCTCTCTGGGTGATTGCTCTGTGCATTCAAGTTTAAGAAGCTGCTTTAATTCACTAATTCTCTCTCTTCATCTGTGTCTAATCTACTGCTTAACTCATTTATTAAGGTCACCATCTCAATGATTACATTTTTTTTTAATTTCTAGAACTTCTGTTGGTTCATTTTCATACTTTCCTAATCATATTTATAGTCTTTTTCCCATTGTCCTGTTTCTACTCTATATTAATTTTTTATACATTTAAAAAATTCTATATTCTTTACATAATTATTTTAGAATCTAAAGTCCTTCAAGGTCACAATAGCTTATCTCCTTATATGTTCAATGGCTTTGGATTGTGAATGTATATTTGACTAATCTGAATTTGGGATTTGGAGGAACTGGGTTGAAAGCTTGCTCCTCCTGCTGGAATTCAGGTTCTGCCGAGTATCCCTGGGCATTTCAATTGAGGTCTACTTGACATTACTTACTTTCTTAAAAATTTCCAGAACATACCGAGAGGGTTATTAATCTCCAAATTTGTATGACTGTAAATCTCTGGGACAGACAAGTGTCTCTGTCATCTCCCTTTGTCAGGAGGCAAATTTTTTCTAACCAACCCCTCACTGGGAATGTGGCCTTGTGCAGACGTCTCATGTCTAACTCCCTACTTGCAGGCCTCAACGCTTATCTCCGGACCTCTATCCTGCTACTAACACCAACAGCTTTAAGTTCTTTAAGTTCTTCGTGCAGACAAAAACATCCAGAGCTTCTGTAGCTATGCTGGTCATTCTGGTCTTTAGCACATTTGTTCTGGGATTTGTCTTTCTTTTGAGCTCAACTTTAGGGGGAAAATAGAGGCGTGAAAGAAGGGACAGTTGGAGGGATAGAGGAAGGAAGAGGGGAAATAGAGGGAATGAGAAGAATAAGGAAGGGAGATAAAGGAAAGGAAGGGGAAGAAAGAAAAGGACAAGAAAAAGAAGGAGGAGATGTTCTTTGGCATCTGGTATTTTGTAGTAGAAAGGATTTTCAATTTTTTACCACATTGCCAAAAACTATCCAGGCATCCTACATTATATTGGATTTATTCTCTTGTTCGACCACATGGTTTTTCACCTTGGGCCTTTGTTCCTGTCTGCCTGGAACACTTCGCCGCTATTTCAATTTGCCCCTCTTTTCTTTTACCTGGTTTATAAATGCTTTCAAGCATAAGTAAGAAAGGACCAACACAACTGTGGTTTAATCACTAAATATATTTAATTAGCTCACCTGACAGGAAGGCTGGAGATAAACGATCCAGTAGGCCAGTGATGCCGGGGCACTTGGTCTCCCGGTGCTCCACCTCCCCCACTTCCCCCAACGGGCCACTGCGCAGCTGGAGCAGTGCCAGGATCTTACACCAGCCTCCCAAGCAAAAAGGACAGGCAGAGCCCAAAGGTTTACTCCTCCTTTTTATTCTCCCCATGGCCAGGTTTCCCTTTCTGTTTTTTAATGGGTCAGAACATTCTGGCAATCTCTTCCCTGGCTTCAGGAAAATGATGACCTGGGACAGAGAGACTTGGTTATCAGGCCTGATTCACACTTAGCATGCACAGCCTTACCTTCCCTGACTTCAAGGCATCCCCAGCCACTACCTGAGCAAAAAACTGGAATTCATTTAGAAAGGAAGTGGGATTCACTGAGAAAATGTACATTCTCAAGAGGGAACAGTGTGTTCCTCACCCAGAAAGCTCATTTAGGTCTTAGCTAAAATGTTGCTAGCCCAAAATATGTCAGGTCTCCTATTACACTCTCTCTTCATAGCACTAAGTTAGGTTCCTGTGTAGCTCATGGAAATCTATTCTTATCCTATTGTAACATTCCTCACACTTGAAATTATTTGGGTAACGGCTGCCTTATCTGCTACAGGGTAAGCCCTATGAGGGCAAAGGTCATGACTGTTTTTGTTCAATGCTTAATTCATATGATAAATACTGAGCAAATAGTTTTTTTTAATAAAATAAAATTTAAAAGGCTGAATACCGTAGGCCTCTACCCATAGTTTTATTCCCAAACTCTCCTCTGAAAGCCAGACCCAAATGTTCAATAGTCTCCTAGACATCTCCATTAGGGTTCTAAATGTAGACCTAAAATAAAACTCTTTTACAGTGGAGTACCACTTTAAGATGGGGTTAGCTTCTAAAGGAAGCACAGAAGCCAAAATCAAACATAGTCAAAAATATCCTTAGGAATACATAGAATACAAGGACATACAGAGGCACTGTGTTCCAATTAAGATCAACTCCGCACCTTGGGTTTAGTATGATACTTTCCACGTGGCAGGTACCAGGAACAATAACACTTTATTGGATGTATGAAGTTATAGGTTTGGCCGTTGGTCGGGTCAGGAGAGCAAACCAGAGAAATATAATTGTATGGTCCAAAAGGAAGCATTCTCAATTCCTCATGCCTTCTAATCATGCCTGTCTAGAAAAAGCTGCCATCAGATTCTAAAATACTGATTTAAATCCAAATTATGTAGTCACCAAGCCCAACAACACAACAGGAGTATTTCTTGTTTTTTATTTGGACTAAACAATTCGTTCTCCATTAAACAATTAGAAATGCAAACCACTGCAGTGAAAATTGCTTCCAGGCAAACAAATACCCAGAGACAACCCATCAATTCTGGAGACTTGTATTTAACTGTGGATGTTGCCTTCTATTACTGGAAACCACTTAAGGACTCTCTAAAGTGGTTACTTCACAAGAGGGCATTTCCTCTTAGAGACGACTCCACAATTCCTAGCTTCTCAAGGTTGTCTTGAAAGGCTTTGGCCAAACAGCTAGTATTCTACTGTTTCTGGAACAGGGGGAGGTGGGGAAGGGGACATTGGCAATACACGTTTGACCTCTCCCTGGGAGTGAGGACACCAGGAAGAGCACATTGTAATAATTAACTCATCTAACCTATTTTTCTTTCTATCATGGATTACCAGGATTCTTTTATTTAATAGACATGTGTGCCATACACAGCTTTGTGCAAGCTACAAAGATAAAAAGAACAGGGTATTGCTATCTAGAGGGGAAGAAAGAAAATAATCCTACAGATTATAACAGTATAAGGAATAAGCTCAGAAATACACTCCCAAAAGGTGGTAGCAAAAAAAAGAAGGGACAACTACTTTGTAGCAGCAGCATGAAAGAAGTAACTTTTCATTTCTTTCCCTGGTTCTAAATTCTTCTTAAGACACTGCTTCCACATAAAGCCTATCCTGAATCCTGGCTAATAGAACAGTGAGGGCCATTTTCAGGTCCTCCGTGTGAGGACGCTGTGGTTATACTCCACATAAGGGTGTGACAGCTAGGGGAGGCCACCCCCATCACAGGTGTGGAGGCTGAGTGCCAGCTGTGTTCAGAGGCGTCCCGCGGAGTCACTTCTTTCCTGTGCCCCTGCTTGAGTAGCCTAATTCTTCCCATCCAGTTAGACTCAAAACTTAAAATGATTACTCCCCCCCACCCTCACTTCCTCCACGTTGTGTCTTCCTGCTGCCACAGGCTCTACAGGGCATGGTGAGTGTGTGTGAGCAGGTAAGAGTGTAGGCGCATGTGTGTGTCCAGCTGATACGATTGTCTGCGGGGGGCTCAGGAAAACTCCCCGGGGCAGAGCTGTTCAGGTTAGGCTGGGTTTTTTTGTTGTTTTATTTTTTTATTTTTTAACTTATGGAATGGGCAACTTCTTGTAATTCACACAAAAAAAGCATTAGCAGCAGCCACCATCCCCTTTTACTTTCACAAAGAAAACAAAACACATATCTTTCCTTGTTCTTTATATAAGCCCCTTGACAGAAGACGATTCCAGCATCTAACCAGCAATGCCCTTCGTGCTGTACACATGTAAAACTCCTTTGATCTGCAGCTGCAGCTGCTATTTCCAGAGCCTGGCACTGTACTGAGGAATTCCTGGGCAGCCCAGAACTTTCACTCTTGGGAAGCCATGTCCTTCCTGATTGCAGCCTACAAGGCTGGCTCAGCAGCTTCGGTGGCTTCCTGACTGCCCACAACTCTTTTTGAAGCTGGCTTGCCCTGTGCCTGCCCAGTAATCATCTGTCCTTCCTACTTGCTGCTGCTTTGCAGCAAGTCACTAAAAAGCAAGGAGCAGCAGCAATTCTTTTGCTCTTTTCCCTTTTTTCTCCCTCTAAGGATGAATTAAGCCGGGCAAAGTAAAACAAAACAAAACAAAAACCCACCTTTCTGGAAGACACAATTTCTGCCTCCCAAGTCATCTCCCTTGACGCAATAAAATTCTTAAAACACTAACACAGGAAACAACAGGATACAATCGCATTAATCCCCCCAAAGCACATAATAATAAAAGATGTGGAACAGATGACCGTTGTCACCTGAAGCTAGAATTGTATCTGCTCAGATGATTCCCTCATCCTGGATCCTGACTGGATTGTAAATGATAAGAAACCCCAAACCATATATATTGCACAGCACTGGGAAATGAGAGAAAGGAGAATAATATCATCTACGACCTGGATTTGGAAGACCTTAAACCACCTTGCTTCTCTGATTTCAGGATGGCTTTCCGCTGCGTGAGCCCTCCTACAAGAGCAAAACTGTTTGAAAAACTATCCCTTTAAGGTACAATTGATTTAGCCATAAATAAATCCTGGAGGAAACATTCCGCTCTTTGCCAGGATGGCCAGCGTGAACGGAGTGCATGTTCTTTCACACAGCGATATTTGATCGGACTCAGCATTGGCTGGAAAACGTAATTTGCTCAGTGAAGCATGCCCACCCCTTCCTCTTGATTAGTCCCCACTCGCTTTACAAATGCAGCCCCTCGCCACTCAGGGTTTATGTTATGCTGATTGCAAATATTTGTCAAATCGGTGATTATTTTTAGTATAAAGAAAATACATAGCCCAAATGGATATGGTTCAATTATAGAAATTATCTCCTCCCCCCAAGTAATTCCTAATTGAGTAATTATAAGGATTACAAGGCTCACTGAGGTTTTACTGGATACCAATGATGTATTACTCTTTTCTTCAGTGAACCTGTTTTCTTAATATTTCTACTGTGAGAGAAGGTTAATCTATCCCAGCAAGGTTTCAACTGAAACGATGGATATTTGTGCTCATCAGTTTTATCGCTTCTGGAGAATCTGGTTTTCATCAAGAGCTTTAAAACGAACAGCCTCTGGGTTTTCTATAAACACGAAAATGCTCTAACGTGAAATGTGTTTTGGCCTGGCCTCTGTGTGGGTCAGGGATAGCAGCAAGTTTCCATTTCTGCCCGTCTACCACTGTTCTTTCAATTGCTGCTCCAACTTTAGGTTCAAGTTCTTAAGCTTTGTGTCCTGTAGGCAAACAGAATGGCTATTCTTATCTCCACAGGAGTGGAGTGCAGTTTTGTTCTTTCCAAC
This sequence comes from Chaetophractus vellerosus, assembly GCA_004027955.1. Taxonomy (NCBI): domain Eukaryota; kingdom Metazoa; phylum Chordata; class Mammalia; order Cingulata; family Chlamyphoridae; genus Chaetophractus; species Chaetophractus vellerosus. The sequence continues at coordinate 6,298 of PVKH010023273.1, forward strand.
TAGGCAACAAGAGCAAATTATTATAATTTCTCTAGTTACAAATTTAATCTTTGCTATACATCTAAGAACATGGCGAACGCAATTCTTTTTTTTGCTCAGCCAGAGAAAAGAAGATCTCTAAAAACCCCTAGAATATGTGGACAATAAATAATGGCCTCTGAGGAACATCTATTTTTGAGAAAGGGAGAGATAAAACGATACAAACTGTGTCATAAATTGCTCCCAAACAATGCTTAGAAATTAAATGCATCAGAGTAGACAATTTCTGTCACTATTTTTGCTAAGGATTATTGTTAGAAGCAAGTTTGGACAGTGCCTGAGTGGCTCAAGCTGAGGGGATTATAAAGAAGGCAGCACAGAAAGAGTCTGATCTAAATCCCTAGAAACAACTTCTAATACCAGCTCTCTTAACAGCCATGAGTGCCACTTTAGACAAGTCCTTCTACTTCCATAATAGTTTCTTTGACCATTAAAAAAAGAGTATTGCCAAAAATCCCACTCAGTCCCAAAATTACCTGGGTTTAATCGTAATAACCCAGAAAATAAAACCTCAAAATTGTTTTTTAAAGTTAAAAAAAAAAAAAGAGTGGTAGATTTGACCAAATTCCATGAATTAATTTCTTATAATCATGAAATTATCCGGTTAGTGATTATTCAGGATTGCATCATGTCCCAAACTGGTCCTGTGGATGTGAGACGATTTGTAAACAGGAGCTTTGAAGGTCATTAGGTAAGGTGTGCCCAGACTCAGTGAGGGTGGACCTTCACCCCCTATGACTCAAGTTCTTATAAGCAAAGGAAATTTGACACAGAAAGAGGAGCCACAGGGAGTAACCAGAAGCTGAGAATCAGGAAGAGAAAGGAGAAGGCTGCCACCTGCATTGCCATGTGACAGCAAAGCCAAGGAACCCCAAAGATTGCCGGCCAGTCAGAAGGTACCGACCTCTGGAGGACGCAAGCCTTCTAACCTCTAAAAAAATTCCCATTGTTAAGCCAATCTATTGTATGATATTTGTTTTAGGAGTTAGGAACCGAAAAAAATGCCTCTACTCTTTGTTTTTTCCTTTAAAGATAGATTTGAGAAAGTAAATCTGCAATCAACAGCTGACAAATCTGCAATCCAGCCTCGGTTGGCAGTACCGTTTTTTTTGGGTGATGCAAGAGCAGTTTTTATCTGTGGCTGCCGCCCTGGACTTTGTCTGTCACTCCGTGTCCAAGGTCAGAACCTGCCACTGCTGCTCTAAAGGACCCGAGGCTTATTTTAGTTTTTTATTTTTCACACCTTGAATCATTTATCGTGTGTGCATTTTTTTCTTTAACTTCCCCAAAACTCTAAAGCAGGCTTGTAAAAGAACACAGTATATGGTTCAACATCATATGGTGGCGACTTGAAGCTTTATCTTATTCTACTAATAGCATAATTCAGGGCTTAATTTTGTAACATTTGTACATTACACTGAGAGTGGGTGAACTAATATCTATCTAACGTGTATATATAATCACTAGGTGTTCTCGGCAGGTTATAGCGGACAGGGAGATATTTTCCTTGCTGAGCAGAAGCTCACTGGTGAGGAGGAGCTGTTAGAAGTAACCAAAAATTGACCTTTGATTTCATCTCCCTTCAACCAAAACTGTGTCTTTCTTAGGAGTAGTGAAGTATCTTATTTTAAAAGAAGATTGTACTATTTTTAAAAAGAATTTGTCTTTCCATGGAATTTGGGAGTACGCATAAGTCCCTCAAAGAGAAAAATAATGCTTTGTTATATAAGCTGAGCCAAGACTCAAAATCTTCAACATATATTCACTCTATTTAGAGTCTACTGCAAAGGAGAGTTAAGAAGGGAAAAGATGTACACGATCTCTGAGTAATCTCAGTGTTCATTGTTCCTTAACTTTTGGAAAATGCTTTCATTCAATCAGATAGAAAAGTCGCAGTGACCCAGCGAGAATTGGATATTCATTTCATTTTGGGATGAGAAATGAAGTACTGAAACATTTCATTACAGCCATGGGTCCTATAGTTATTCTTAATACAAACTATCTGATGGGTTTCTCCGCAATCACAAGACCCCACTGCCCTCCTCAGTACACACCTGATGTATGGGGCACTGCTCCTTCCCAGAGAAAATTCCTTAAATTGTCCCAGATGAGCCCCAGTCTGAAGATGGCTATTACTGAGTCATGTCTTTAAAGTGTCTGAGAAAAGAACAATTTGCCATCCTGATAAATTTGGGGCTAACTTTTAAATGACAGGAAATGCTATTTTGGAATGGAGCCCAATAGACTGAGGTGGAAAACCTGCAGAGGTATAGTGAAGGAGACGATAGTGTCCTATCCAACTTCTGAAATGGGAGCCATAGCTCTGTGATTACTCCACACAGGACTTTCCTTTAAAAAGTTATATGGAAACATCCCTAGCATGCTCAAAAATCATAGCAGGGCTATTAAGGTTGAAGACAGATGAGTTAAAAAGGGAAAGAAAATAAGCAATATGGGAATATATAACACAGGCATTTGTGAAATTGTTTCTGAATTCAGGTGATTCTATTTCTTAATTATTCCACCTAAAACTCCAAAAAAAGATGACCAAATCATGAAAAATAAAATAATGGTAAAAAAGAAATCCTATCTGTCATTTTTGGTTATGAAGCAATGGTATTATTTCCTAATTAAATAAATACTGCACGAATCATTGAGTTTTATACCTAACAAGACTTTGGTGATCCTCTTATCTTAATTTGTTTTTATATAGGTAACCCAGAGCTCTTTGATTTTCATTTTTATTGGAGTATAGCATGCATATCTAAAGTATTCAACAAAATGAATTATGAACTTTTTTGTATATGTAGGGCAACCAGTCCTTAAGTAGAGATAACTTACTCTTAAAAAAAAAGAATACTAGATAAATTTCAATTCAAGCATCTTATTGTTTAAACAAACTTCTTGTTTAAAAGAAAATCAATAATGGTAGTCAAGATTATGGTTATCTTGGGGCAGAAGAAAGGGGTAGTAGTTGGAATGAGTCCTGGTAATATTTTAAATTAGATTGTTGCTTTGTGTGGTTTTGAATTTTGTATAAATGGAATGACATTATATGTGCTTTTTTCTGGATTCTTTCACTCAACATTATATCTATATAATTAATTCATATTGTCGCATATAGTGACAGCTTATTTTTATTGCTGTATAGTAGTCTATGGAAGGGTGCACCACAATTCATTTACATATTCTATAGTGGTTTGACATTTTGGTTGTTTCCCAACTGTGACTATTAAAAACAATTCCGAAAAATAAAAGTGTGAATTCTTGTGCAGGTAATTTTTGCACATATGTACATAGTTCTGTTGTATATTCCTAGGATTAGAATTGCTGATTTGTGGAGAATTCATATATTCAACTTTAGAGGAAAATTCCAATGTTTAACCAATAATATATGAGAGTTCTACTTGTTTCAGGTCTTCACTAAGACTTAAGGAATGCAGCTAAACCCATGTTTAGGGGAAAATTTATAGCCTTTTATGCGTGAAATAGAAACGAAGATAAGTTGAAAATATAATATCTAAGCATCTATTTCATGGAGAAAAAGAAATAAACTGCATGTTAATACCAAAGAAAATAGAACGAAGGGGGAAATGATGAGGATAAAGTAATGAAAAGGAAAAACAAAATACAACAGAGAAAATCAAAAGTAAAAAGATTGAAAGACCAATCAAGAAAAAAGAGAGGGCATCAATATAAGAATGGGAGTGAATCTTCATTACATATCCTAAATTCATTAAAAAGATAAGAGGACATTATGAAAAACTTTATACTTTATATTTTCATACTTTAAAACTTGTCAGTATGAAAATCCAATTATCAAAGTTGACACAAAAGAAATAGAACATTTGAATATCAATATGTTTATTACTGATAACTAAGATTTAAAATAATTTCTCAAACACTACGCAACTAGGTCACACTTGAGTCACAATTATTTAACCTCTCTAAATTTTAGTTTTCTCAGTTATAAAATGGAGGTAAATTAAAAGTGTCTACTTCCTAGAGCTATTGTAAGGATTAAATAAGGTATAAGTTTCTTAGGACCCTTCCTGGGAATACAAATAATAAATAATATATGACGAATGCTGAGCATTATCTTTGTTGTTATTTAAAGATAATAAAAGGAAAAACTTATGCTCTATCCCTTCTCATGAGTCACCTTTGGATAAAATCATGCCATCTACAGCTCCATCAGTGTCATTTCTCCTGTGCTGTATGAGGTGCCAAGATCTAAGAGACGTTTCTGCACTGACAAAGAAGTTCATATGACATTGTCTATTCTAGTTTTGTTCTCAGTTGAATTCACTTTGGTCTCTAACAATTGTAATTTCAGTTCCGTTGAATTAATGGTTTTCTGTGGCCCTGTAGTAGACAGAATTAGATAAAGCAACTCCTCCATCTAGTAGTCACATGACATCATGGATAAGTCACAGACACTCTGAGCCTCAGATTTCTTGTGAGTAAAATAAAGATGATAAGACCTACCTCACAAGAATGGACAGTGGTATAATAACAGTTATGACATCTATAATTACCTTGCTTCTATTAAAAATAACCCTACAATACCTAGAAAGAAAAGATGTATAAAGCCATCACTTAGAAATAGACACAGATTTTTTTTCCATGAAGTTTACACAGATTGGGACTTTCCTATATCTTTTTAGGAATGACAGTCTTTCAAAATAATCAGCTAATTAAGAAAGGGCTTTCTTACCTTGTTTTACTCTGTTTTTCAGCCATACAAAGTTGCTTTTTATTTGTTTGCACCTTCAACTAAGCTTTATGAAAGTATGCATGTTTATGTCTTTCTTTTTGTTTCTTTCTTTCTGTCTGTCTTTTTTCCCCCTGTCTCCAGTAACTAGTACAGTGCCTGGGCCAAAGGACCTCAATTAAACTCTTCTTGAACCAAACTGAATTAAATGAAGTGTTCAAAAATGTCATGGAAATTACTCATAAAAATTCCTACCAACCTAGAGATTATATATTACACATGGTTCTATTTTTCTAAAACTTCTTCTTGCTCCAAAATGCTCTACCTTTACCAGCAAAATTTGAATTTCTAAGCCAATGTTTTAAAAATTTATGGTTTCTTATTAGATTTCACTGCAGCTTACTTAGATTTTTGATGTGCATTAAACAAATGATGGCTCACTTGTCAGTATCTTCCATAAATTGAGGTGTGGGCACCCTGAGATTCAAGCAGTGGCATTAAAAATTTTCAGTGTTACTTTTTCTACTCTCTTTTTGTTTGACTTTTTAAAGGACTTACTTCTAGGAGGAAATGTACTACATTTACTTTAGTCAAGGTGGCATAGGAAAGATGACTAATAATGTGGTAAACTTTGTAAATATAAGCCCCGACCATATAAATTCATAAATCAAACCATTTGTGCTGTTCTTTCAACCTAGAAATCTACTTATCTATACCCAAAGTGGTCTTTTACCACATTCATGACATATGCAAATACAATTTGTGATCTTGTATTAATCAACTGATATTTTTTAATGTGTTAAGAACATCTACACTTTACAGAAGGCTTACTATTCATATATAATTACAATGAAAACATTCATATGTTAACTTGCTAATTATCACTGGGATTTATCAAATTATAGCCATAAAATAACATGTATGTGCACATTCTTTAGAAAGATCAGCAATTTAGTGTTGTAAGAGATATGGTCAGGTCCAATCTTTATAGCGCACAGGCAAAAATTCAGTATTAGTTTTCAAATGATCACTTAATTTATTATTTTTCTCTATAAAGAAAATTTCTAGGCACAACAGTATTATTTTTAATATATGCAGTGAATGGCCACAACTTTTCTTTTAGATAGTCATAATTCTATTTCATGATGTTCTTAACATAATCTTGGCAGTAGAAAAGTCTTCCAGGTGCACCTGCAGAGAGCAGATGGCTTTCAGCTCCTCTGCTTGGGGGTAGGTCTCGGTTCCCAGCATGCACTGCTCCTTTCCTGGGAGCAAAGCACCAGGTGTTTCACAAGCTTAGCTTGTATCCCACATGGACCTCATGCTCCTGTCTTACAAACTTGTGCAAAACCATTCCTTACTCATTTTGAATTGATAACTTTTGCTTATTCTTCTCCAGATTATTTCTGTGATGCTGAGAAAAGTTAGTGGGCAGGGATGACTTAAAGGGTATAAGACAGCTCAAAGGGACAGCACCACCTGGTATGGGGATGGAGAAATTCCCACCAGCTTACCTCATAGCTGAGAGTGTTATGGGAGAAGTTTTAAAGGGAAAAATATTAAAGGGGAAAAAGTTTATTATTCCTTGTTATTCTTTTTTCCAGTATTCATCCTACAAGCCGAATTCATACAAATTAATAACATCAACTCTTGGAAATAAATTGGATAAGGACATGAATATGTTCATCCCACAATGGGAGATCTAGATTGTGGGCAAACTTTTGAAAAATAATAACCTTACTTCTCAAAGAAATGAAAATTAAAATGTTGAACCACTATTTACCTATTAAACTATCAAAACCCTGTTATGTACTCATGAAACGCTAATAGCAGTTTAATATAACTATTTTATTTATGCAGTGCCAGAATTATGTTAACATTAAATTGCAAACATTTTATCCAATAAGAGAATAGTTAAAAGCCTTTGCAGGCTATCAACTTTACAGAATATAGCACTGTTAAAATAACTCATTAGTACAATATGGTAACATGGAAATATATTTATTAAATAATGTCACATAATATAAATTATCTCTATTATGATTATATCAGTGCAAACTTATTGAACAAAACATGGATAAATTAAAGCAGTTTGAATATTAGAGAAATGTGATTTGGTAATTTTTTCCATTACTTTTACTAAAATATTAGTGTTTTAAAATTCACTGATTTCAAAAAATTAATCTAATTTTTAAACATATCCTTCTTCCACAAAGCCACAGCCTAACCTTCAACAACTCAGTTCATTCAAATCTTCCTGATTGACAACTAAATGCAATAACATAGAAGTCAGTAAAATGAACTATTAACCATGTAGCAGCTGGAATGATGCGTGCTATGCTTTAAGTAAGACTGTCCCTCTCCTGTACCAATGATTTCACTAATAGTTCCCTGTTAGAATGTTATCCTTGGTAGTGAACTGAAATAAAACAACTCGGACAAAACATACAATTTGAAACTCAATCTGGCTTAGCTTCTTAGGAAGCTTCATTATGGCCTTTCTTATTGACTCCGTCAACTGACCAGATTTCGAAGTATCATTAAAAACTCTAAGAAAAAAAATATGCATGTCAGGTACAACTTTATCAAAATTAAGCCGAAAACCCATCTGGCTCCATTGTCTTAATGAATTTGTCACCTTTTATAGGTAGTTGAATTTCTTTCCTAATAATCCTTCTCGCCAAAGGATGACAAGAATTATTTCACTGTTTAAGCAATCTGCTACCGTTGGTTATCTCCACATGACATGCTCTCTCCCAAAGTTTCACTGCTTATCTAAGTTTCTAAATTTTTATATGGAAGATCCAATTTTCAAATCTCTAGTGGCCCTCATATGAATCCACTCT
>PVKH010023274.1:0-13897 GCA_004027955.1 Chaetophractus vellerosus
AAAAAGGGCTGCGGTAGGTATATAAATACTAATAACGATGGCAGGGGTCTGCAACATACCTAAAATAAGAGCAGAATTGTGTTTGCAGAGTTCTTTCCTGTTGCTATCCTGTGTGTGTGTGTGTGTGTGTGTGTGTTTGTGTGTGTGTATGGCTGCGGAGCATGACACAGGATGGTGAGTGTGGAGCTATGTGTATAAAAGCTAAATTGTGACTTTTCCTTTCCAACTGAGAATTCTGGCAAACTTTGAAGACTTCTTCCCCCCTTCACTCTTCTCATAAAAAGCTCTTGAGAAAATTAATTTTTTTATGTGGAGCATGAAAGGTGAGTAATCTATTAAGACTGGAAAAAGTGCAAGGTAACCATGCAAGAAAACACATATGTGAAGAGAGACAATGTTCAACATTGGTGGGGGAAACAGTTATAAACAAACTGAAATGTGAAGTTTTATTTAAAGAACACACAGTAACCTAGCAATGTGATTAATTTTCTTTTAAAGAAGAAAGAATCAGAAAGGAGGCCAGGTAAATATGTTTCTTTATGCTTTCCGTCTTTGGGAAATTTCTTTTAGCCATTGTAGTTGCTTTTAAAGATAAATAAAAAATCTTATATGACTCCTCTACAATTTAAAGCTATTTTTCTTTTTCTGAAAAATGTCTGGTCTAACCTGGAAGCAAAGTCAAGGAAATAAAATTTGTATGACGTTTCCCAACTCATACACACAGACCACCACCTCTTCCCCATCACCACCAGCTCTCATTTAAGTATCTGTACAAAAGTGTTTTGATATTTTTATATGTCAAAAAGTTATCTACAATTAAAGTATTGCTTTACTAAACAAATAAAAAGGCTATAGTTCCTTGAAAATGCTGTGCCTCAAAGTACTCTTTTAAAAATCTTGTCTTTTATAGATACTTATAACTAGTTTTTCAAATTATAATGTCTCAGGAGTTGTCTCGCTCAAGCACTTCATTGGCTGTGTTCTGAAAAGTATTATTTGTCTCGACAAACAGCATGAACTAAGCGTTAAGGAGGAATTTAGTTTGCTGCTTTGTGGACGGCTCAGTGTCTTAAACAGCATGTGCAAGCTCCGTTTTTCAGACAAACCATAAACAATAAAACCCCTCTCCATGCCACTTGCATTTTTTTCCACTAGAGGTCTCTCTAGTAACAGCTTTCCTTTTGTTGGGCTCATTAATTATTTTACTCAAAGGAACAATTCTACCTTTTAGATTGGAATGCTGTACTTAACATGTTATGCTAGAGAAAGATATAATACCTCCTTAGCTTGCTCTTCTCCTTGATGAGGAGATATTAGGTTGACTGAATGAATCATCTTGGGCATTTTATTACACAATGACTACACTTTAGCAAAGAAGTTTGAACTTTCACCTATACTTCCAAAAGTCTCAAAATTTGACCAGTTAAAACCATATGCTACAGTAAATGTGCCTTATCAATGAGGACTAAACAGGCTTCAAATTCTTTTGAGAACATCTAAGATCTTGTGCCAACTTAGATCATATAATTGCAAGCCTGAACCATTTGATGTGCATTTCTTTTATGTTTGCAGAAAAAGAAAGCATATTTTTTCATTTGTGTAGGACTATTTAGTGCTTTGCTGTTTCCTTGTCTATCCCTTTTTCAGAAAATACAATCAACTTCAAGCAAATCCATATTATATTATGGGATGTTATAAATATACATAAATATATGTTTTTCTGGGGGCAATTATGAATAACACACCTTGCCTTATACCAATAAAAAAATTCTCCTCCCATTTACTCATACAAAAAAATCCCCCAGTAAGTTCAGTGATTTTAAAACAGAGAGAATTTAAAATGAAAATAAGCACAGAATACTCTCAAAGCATAGTACAAAATTGCATTGAACAAAGTACTATAGAATGAAACACATTGACATCAGTCACAAAGCCATTTAAATATTCAGAAAACCCAAAGAGTGTTCAGATTTCTGCGGGTAGAAGTCGAAAGAAAATGCTATGTTCTTGACACAAGAAATTCAATGGGAAGATGTGAAATGTGAAGAAGCAAAGGAGCGAGTAGCAAATCAATTTTAGTGTTATAGTGAAGGTAGAGGATGTCTGCATGAACGAATACAGTGGTTAAGCACAGAGCAATACTGTATAATGAAAAAGGGCGTGAGGAAATTTGACAAGCTGCAAAATGTACCACAACCTGGCCAGGAGAACACAGACCTGTCACGCAACAGTTTTGAATCTGAAGCTATACCATGGTGCAACCTGAAAATAGATAATGCATTATTTACAGGATTTAAATTGTATTCCGCTACCCAAAGAGTTCACTGTCACCTCTTCCTGCAACTGTAATTTATTATATCAGACATATTGGTATATGTGGCGACTGAAGAGAAATCTACACGGGACCTCTTCAACTACTTGAATGAGTTACTGGTCAATTAAGGAAAAAGAAATCAATCAAATAAAACATGAGATTAAGTGGCATATTGTAATACTCAAGTGAACAGATACTTTTACAAAGTTTTGATCTTTTCAAGTTTGTGATTCCCCCCTCCCTAACTGCACACAGGTGATCTGTGTGACTGTTAAAATGATTGAAACAATAGTGTGAGCATCACAGACGCCTGGAATTCTTATTAAGGAAGGAATCTCAGAGACGCTTTTTTTTCCCTTTCATTTAACCAGGGAGGAGACTATTCAGAGAGGTTATATGACTACTGTCACTAAATGACTGGATTATTCTGGTAGTTGATAAAGAATTCAATTGTTTAAAAACAAGCAGGCAAGCAAATAAACTTGGTAGCTTGGTAAAACTTGGTAGCATCACAAAGTGTACACACCACAGAAATTCTTTGAGTGTTAAAGATACTGTTAGTACCATTTTATTATGGAAAAAAAACTTATTCCTACACAATATTAATAGGCTCATTTTAGTGGATTGTAGAATAAGTACTTCATTTAAGAAAGATGGTTTTTCAGGATAGGTATTCGATGCAGGGAGGTTTATTATTGATTCAGTGGACATTATACCACTAAAGGTGTGTTTCCTTCATTTGTCTGTTACTAACTTATAAACTAATATCTGTATCTGTCATTTCCATCTGTTCTTATTATTTTTATTTATATCAGGAAATTCTAATTAATAAGAGGATACATCCACTGAATCAGCCACACCCAATAAGACCAACAACAAAATTAATCAAATAAGAGCAATGCAGAAGGTTTTACAAGGTGAGGTTTTTGATCCCTTGTCAAGGCAGTTTGTTTTGAAATTAGTTCATAGTCAAACTTGTGCATTTCAAAGTACGGTTTTTAAAAGTGGATAGCAAAATGAATTGTTATTAAAATGCATAAGCTTAGAGCAAGCTAAGGAGGTATTATAACTTTCTCTAGCATAACATGTTAAGTACAGCATTCCAATCTAAATCACTACAAAAGAGCATGGAAGTAAATAGACAACAATGTCTTTTTCCAAAGATGATATGATGTCTTCGAAGGATCCAATTTCTACATATCACCATAAGTTGGGTAGTTGATGGCTGCATTTCTGAGTGTTTATTAAATTTTATTCAGGCAAATTATTGACATTCAGATGTTGAACATATTATGGAAAAAAAGTATTATAAGCAATTTCCAAACTTTAAAAAGTCACATTACACTTTTTTTTTTTCTCTCAGAAACCCCTTTAGGTATAAATAATGAATGTTTATTCTAATAGTTACAAGGGAATTATAAAGGAAAACAATTGGTTTGTACTCAGTTTGGTTCAGACTTCAAGGCAGTCTTAATTACAGTGCTTTGGAGTAAGGAAAAACCAATCTAGAACCAAAACAAAGCTTTCTTCTTTTCTTCTCCCTTTTTCATTTTTCCCTTCATCTTGTAATCTTTAAAAAAAAAAAATCCATTCCTCCTTCCTACTCCTGTGACATTTTACAAACTTACTTCCTTAATTATTGTTCCTATCTTCCATCTTAAATCCTGGATGAGTTTCAATAGGTCAGTGGCAACCTTTTGGTAGAAATGTAAATTGTTTTAGTGATTCTAAAGAATATGCTTCCTAATTCATATGTATATATATTTGTATGATAAATAATACATAATACTATTATACATATCTATATTTATGTAAAATATGTCCACCATGGGTATAGAACTATCTGGCTATGCCTTCCCCTCTAAGTATTAAATTCTATATTGTAGTAATCCCTGATCAGAGATAAACATGCCAAGAAGATGTGGATCAACAGAAAAAGTTCTCTCTCCACGTAGGAGATGCAGTTTATTGCCTAAGCAATAAACATGGCCATCTTCCTGGGTGGCCAAATCAGGGTGTTGGTGAAATTTATGAAAGAAACCCAGAAAAAGGTTCCTGCTTTCCTTTTGGAAATTTGCATGTTTTTTCCCTTCTGACTATTAAGACTTCAACAAGTGTTTCCCTAATGGGATGATTTACAGCTAGTTATTAAGGTAAAATACTACATGTCATCCTGCTTGTGCAGTGACTGTATGTTGAGTCAACTCTTCGCATTAGATCACGTAGAATTCTGTGCATGGAAGAATAATAAGGACTTGGAATTTAACTCCCTCTGGGGTTTTTCTTTTTGTAAAGAACTTTTTCTTAATGAAGAATGATTATTTTTTTCTGAAGCAAAAGGTCCAAATCATTTTGTTGGCAGTTCTTTTAGTTTGGGAGATTACTAATATGGCACAGGAAACATATAGTGGAATGTCATTGGCTTTATTTTAAATTAAAAAGTGTCTATTTTATTTTCATGGGATAACTTTGACATTTTTATTTGATTTTTTTTTCATTTAAAGTACACGCAAGCATCTTTTGAAAACTTTTTTTCAGTAGCCATCTGATACATCATTTAATCGCTTTATTTACAGCAAAATTTTGGCATAAATAAATATGAATATTGAGCCAGTACAAACGCTTTGAGCAGTCAGCATAGTAAATCATACATTAGCTGTCATCATGAGTTGAAACATGTCTGTTTATTGAGTAGCATGTTTGGCGTGCCTAATCAGAACAGTATGTAATTTGTTAGTCCATATGAGGCCTTGCCAAGCCAAAATTATTTACAAGTTACATTTTCTGTCCTGGAAATTTTCATAATGAAGAAAAATATATCTGGAAAAAAATAGAAAACAATATATTAGTCGCAAATACACAAGTAATAAGAATAGAATTGAGTTAATAGGAAAAAAATGTGAGCATGACATCCCATAAATGGTATCAAACAGCCAGAGGTTTATAACTAACATATGATAAAAAAAAAAGTTTTCATTAAAATCACTCATTTGTATTATTATTTACAGTTTCTCTACTCCTGATTCCGTGTGAGTCTGGAGTCAGAAGACTTTTGGCTTAGTCTTCCCTTTTCCAGTTCTCAGGCCAAATATGCCAAAACGTGAATTGTTGACAAATTTTTGTAACCATGTAGGAGAGAAAATGCCAGAGGTTTTGCATTCCGTCTGTATTGATGCCCTGAAGGTAAAACTGGCATAAACAATATCACTCTACTGTCAAGAAGAAGGTAGATGCATTCTTGAAGGAGGAGGTAGGAGAAAGGCAAACCTTAGTAGAATTTGAAATAAATGAAATTTATCTGCAGGGACCTTAGACGTTCTAAACCGTCTTCAACTTCCCACAACTCTAAGCGGTCTCAGGCTTTCACTCTCCCTTCCCCCCTCCTCTTTCCCCACGCTTTCCACTCTGCTCTCAGAGCATTTTAATGGACACTAAACTCTTCAGTAATAAGGAACAAAACTGTATCATTGATATCATTGACACTTTAGAAAAATCTTCTAGCCACATGAACCACAGATTCTCTACCCATACATTAGCTTGGCTTTATCCTCACTTTTAAAACATCCGTGGGTTACATTTTTCACTCAAATAAATACATTTTAAAAAGCTGTCTCTCCATTTGAGTAAGAATTTAATTCTGTTTCTTAAATAATCAATAATAATTATAAACTGTGATCTTTTTTAAATGTAACTTTCAATGAAATAGCTAATAACTGATAAATAGGTAATACTTTCATAATTAGAATTTGTCTCTTTTTTTTCTATTAATGCTTAAAAGTAGCTCACATAATTAGGTACAAGGAGTTGGAATATATTTTGAGCTTCTTTTCTTCTTTGTTATGATAAATTTTTGCTGAATCACTCTTCATCTCTAACCACTCTCCTCTTGGGATATATTGTGCACACAAGGGACATGGCTGGGTAGAAGAGGTGGAGTGGGAGCATTTGTAGTAAAAGGGATTATTGGGCATTTGTTGTATATATATATGAATTTCTTTTTAGTTTAAGCAGCTTATCTAAAACTGTCTTTCCTCTGGAAAAAAGCTTGCAAATTTTATAGGTCCCACACTATGTAATCATCATTGTCCAAAATAGTCAGTAAATACGCTATGTGAACTTCTTCAAACTTAATTATCTGTGAGTCCTTTCTGACTAGTATACTTCAATCTGTTAAAAACCTAACATGTTTTCCTAAATAAATGCTATGAAATCACTATAAAATATTTAAGTTACCTTAAAAACGTGGCATTGATAAAATTTGATAAGAAATGCCAGTACTCATATTTTTCTAATAAAAAATCAAAATATATTGAGTAAATTTTAAAGAAAGCCTTAAAATCTCTACTTGTGAGAGAAAGCAGAAATGGAACTCTTTCCTGCTCACTAGGAAATTAATTTATAGGGTGGGGGGGTTTACAATATTCGATAGGGTTGCTCTTTTCAGGAAATTCCTGTGTAAGAGAGAGCTATATCTGGGTGATAGCTGATGGTATTAGTAAAAAAAAAATCTGGATAACTAAAAAGTTCAAGATGTTAGTCATGGAAATAGGAAATAATCTTAATTTGGGAATAATTTTTATTTGTTTTTATTTTCTCTAAGTGTTTACTTTTGTGTATGCATTGACTGTGATATCCTGGTCTGTTATAGTAAAACTGATGAATGTGCCTAAACAGCTCCCTTTTATTTTCATAGAAAGTTTATCTTGTTTCAGGATGTATATTTATTACAAGTATTCTGGTTAAATATTGAAAAGTTATATGCTGTAGTCTAGCATTTTGTCTTTGTAATTTACATAAGTTATTGCAGAAAATAAACATTTGTTTCATTTTGCAACCCCCCCACACACACACACATACAAAAAGTTGCTGAGATTTAAATTTGTATAGTCAATAAGGGATGACACAAATGTATAAACATAAAGTTGTAAATAAATTTTTATGACTGAATGTGGATAGGAAAGCTATTATATCAGTTCTTATTTTTAAGTATTCCAAATAATCCACAGCTTTGCTTATGATAGGATCTAATCCTAGGAAATATAAAGGAAATTGATTTTTTTTAAAGATTTATTTTTATTTATTTATATATCCTCCCTTTGCTGCTTGTGCTTGCTGTGTTCATCTGTTCTTGCGCTTTTCTGTGTTTGCTTGTCTCCCCCTGTTGGGGGCATCCCGCCGAGTCAGCTCACTGCGTGGCAGCTTGCCTGCTCAAGGAGTCCCATGTGGTAAACCAGAGCCCTACCAATTGAGCCACAGCTGGTTCCCAGGAAAATTGATTTTGAAAATAAATATGCCCATTTTCCAGAAAACATGTGAGAATATTTAGGAAACAAGTACTATTATACTTAAATGAAGACATAAGAAACTTAAAAACACACAAATCCATCCAGTATAGGGAAATTACTAAACACATATTCCCCAGTGAAATAAATTAGAGCAAATGAGAAATGAGTATTATAAAATTATGTGATTCCATTTATGGATGGGCATATTTCTTGTCACAAGTCTGTTGCAAGTAATCTGGTTAAATATTGAAAAGTTATATGCTGTAGTCTAGCATTTTGTCTCTATAATTTACATAAGTTATTGCAGAAAATAAACTTTTGTTTCATTTTGCAACACCCCCCCACACACATAAAAAGTTGCTGAGATTCAAATTTGTATATTCAATAAGGGCTGATACAAATGTATAAAAATATAGTTGTAGATAAAGATTTTTATGGTTGAAAATTTTATGACTGAATGTGAATAGGACTGTGTTGAAAACATGTCATGTGCTTCCTGACTGTGAGGACCCACCTATAGCTGGGGAGATAACTCATGTTATCTCCCCAGCTATAGGTGGCACCCAGTATGCGGTATCAACCAAAGAGGATGTGGCAGGATTGCTGTGTGTGCAGCCACCCTGGGTTATGGAATGTTAGAGAATGGAAAGAACATTGTGGAAGAGGTAGGGAACTGTTTAGAGAAAACCTATTGGTAGAGTGATATTCTACAAGATAGGAATTTTTTTGTTGTTGTCTATTATCACTGATATAATCACACTTATGAGTTTTTAAAAAATCCAAAGTTCAGCTGTCATATATTTCTTATTACTCATTGAACAGCATTCTTTTTAACAAGGTACCACATCAAAACTGATGGTGTCCTTAGTGGTAAGCATTTACCACAATGGTTTTAAGTTTGAAGATATACAATGGACTACTCAATGACAGCTCCATAATCATTAGCAATTCTAATGACTGAACAAAATAAGTGCAGAAAACAAGTAAGCAGATCAAATTTTTATTTAAAAATATGCTGTAGATAAATTTTCACTTTTCAACCAGATATTTTGGTGTTGCACAAGCACAGCCTAGATGTAATTTGTGAACCATAAACTTAATTTACTATACAAGATATTAATATTATACAAGATTTAGACAATGTGGGTTTTTTAAGCTGTAGTGAAATATTTAATCTTATATTTCAAGTAAAATTTATAGTTTTCTAATGATTTTTCAAATAAAATATGATTCTCAAAATACCCCTGGACATGTACATATGATTCTCATTTTGTAAACATAGAAACTGGAGCTCAGAGAGTTGAAATGGCTTTCCCAGGGACAAATTGCTATTAAAAAACAGAGCTAAGATAAGAGATTTCATTTTGTTGGACCAGTTGTCTTTTTTTCTCCCCAACGCTTCGTCTTACATAGAGAGATATATTTGAATTGCCTATCGCAGCTTTCAGTTAAATATACATGTATTTAAAATTAAGTCATGAAAAATAATTAAACTCTGTACTTTTAGGGAAACAGGGAATATGAAAAGTATTGGCTCCTAGCAGGAGGTGGTCCAGCTAAGAGAGTCAGGGGACACACTCCATCAGAAACCCCAGGAAGTGTTTGCAAAATTTGGCACAGGAAAAATATATCACTGCATTCAGATACAATCCTCATCACTTCAAATCCAGAGCTCACTTATCAGAAACAAAAATCAAAGGAGAAAAGTAAAATGTATCTGGCTAAATGCCTATAAGAGAGGCTGTGTCACTCTGAACAGATACATGTTTAATTCTTTCAGAGTGTTGCTGTTCAAAGTCTCTAAAACACACTTATTAATAATGAAACTGTGTAGCTCCATCAACACTTAGAAATATTCATTAAAACGCTTGAAATTTCAATAATGATGATGAAAATTTCAAAATATTTTTCAGAACTCTAAATGAACACTAAAAAGTAAGGAAAGCTAAAACTTAAGAATAGAAAAACATACCCTAACAGTGGTTGGTCTTCAACAATTTGTTTTGAAAGAGACCCCAAGTTTCTATTATACTATTTTCCTTGTTTAAAAAAATATAGTGAGGTTTTCGTTTCCATGGCGACAGAACTCTTTTCATACATATTTATTATTGAAATGCCAGAAATCCACCCCTTTCTATCAAAGAATGCTACTTTTAGCACTTAATAATTGAAGTTAAAGCTGATTTATTTTTTATGTCAGAGTGTTTTAAACAGATACTTCTATCACTGAAAACTGAGGTAGCATTATAGTCAATTCTTCACAAGCAGTTTATTTCATACATGACTTCTAAAAAACATTTCTGATTTTTAAAGACTGGAGAAGACTTTGCTTCCTTTTTTCCCTTCAGTCAGCACCACAGGGATTCCCAGCTGAGCTTTCAAAATGTTGCAGAACATAATGTTGCATAAGGCACACAACCTTCAATTTCATTAATACAGTGTTCAAAAGAAGGACATGCTCGTCTTGCCTGTGCCAATAATCAGAGAGCAATGAGAAAGTTATTACCTATTGCTAAATTAACAATTTGGAATGTAAAATGCTTAACTTTCACCTCATTTACTATCTTCTTAGAGTTGCCTACCTTTCCTTGATGCCTGAAGAAAGAATCTCTTTCATTCTGCTAAGGTCTCTTTCCTCAAAAATAGAACCCATAATTAGATTTATAGTTATACCATCGTAAAGAGTTCTCCCATTCTTACTCTATCACATGGATTCTCTGATTTTGACTCCTCAGTATCATAGGGAGTTTATTAATTAACTTGTTTTACATATTAAAGCCACAAAAAGAAGAAATATAATTAAGGCTCTTAATTATTATTATCCTGACTTTATTGAACACTACTAAAGTAATGTATTTAAGGCATGAATGTAAACATGGTGATTTTTAAAAAGTTCATCCACAAGTCAGACCTCTTTAAAAGCTTTCAGACTACACCAAAACAATACAGATGAAAATGTATGGAAGCTTCAAAGAAAGAAACTTGAATGAAATATACAAGTCTAAGGTGTCACTCAAGAAAATAAACTGGACATGGAGGAGGTCAAACACTTTTTACCCTCTATTAGGGTAAGATCCTCTTCTACTGTTATCTTCCTAAGAAGGGAGGATGCTTCTGAGTCCAGCACAATGACCTGCTTATGGTCAGTTTCCTTGGATTCTTAGTAAGCATTTATCCATAAGAATGCCAACTTAACTGTAGCTGTAATTTCTTGATTTTTGTTTTAGACAATTAAACCCTCTTGACTAAAAATTCAAGCTTGAGGAGAAATATTTTCAAAATTCAGTTTACATGTGAGGCTGCATTATCCCAATTTAGACTGTTCTCCTATTTTAACATCCTTGGGAGGACTTTTGTCTTGACAAAGTGCAATGGTTTTCTTAGAGGAAAAATAAATGTTTTGACTGGAATGATTATAAATGATGCAATCTTTATGGTGTCCTGTGCACATTCTGCTATGGTCCAGAGACATTGCAGTCTGCACCAGGCCTCCTGAAGATTAGTGAGCAGAATGCTGTATTCAGAGAAAACTTAAGAGTCATTGAAACAAAAATGTGCTACCTTAGGATCTGTATTATAAAGCATGCTTCTTTATTATAAAATAACATGTACTCATTCTTGAAAATATGAATGGTTAAATATATTAAAGTATGGATGAAGATAACAGAAACAAATCAGAAATAACAATGACTACCATTTTGTTGCATTTTGTCCCAATAATATTATTACAAATATAGAATAGGAGTGTATTCTATATTTTGAAGTAATTTCTCATTTAATAGTATATTTATCATTTAATAATAAATTGTGTCTCCACAATGAAATAGAGTCTCAGTAAAGGTAAATATATAGGTAATTGTAAAAGATAATATAAATGCATATTTCTTCTTTTAACTGATTTAAAAATGAATTATATAAAACAACATGTGTATAATTTTATTGTTGGGCCTAAAACATATAGACATGTAATATATTTGACAATTACAGCACAAAAAATGTCGATGGGAACAAAGTAGTTTTGAGAAAGAAAAGGACATTAGAAGGTAACTCAAATCTACGGGAACAAATGAAGAAAAGTAGGAAGTTATTATAAGAAGCTCAATAAGTATATACTTGCTCTTTTTTCTTCTCTGAGCTACTTTAAAATATAAAAAGCCTATATGAAGTAATAATCATAATAATGTTCTGTTATGTTAAGATATATGTTGGAAGTCCTAGAAAAACCACTAAGAAAATAACTTGAAAAATCATTTTTAAAATTGCTAAAGGAATTAAAATATTGAAAAAATAAAATGTTCACTTAATGCAAAAAAGACAACAAAGGAAGAACAGAAAGCAAAAAGACATGAGACATAAAGGTTTTTTCCTTTTGTTTAAAAGCAAAATGGCAGACACGCTTCTAACTATATCAATAATAACATTAAATATGAATGGATTAAACAATACAAGCAAAAGCAGAGGTTGCCAGGCTAGATAGAAGATACGACATTTGACTACATGCTGTCTATAGAAAACATGCTTCAGATTAAAAAATAAAATATATTGAATGTAAAAGGTTGGAAAAATATACACCCACACAAACAACTGTAAGAGAGCTGGAGTGACTATACTAATGTTGGACAACATAGACTTAAAAACAAAAAACATTTCTAGAGATAAAGAGGGACATTTTATAATGATAAAACTGCCAATATATTAGGAAAATATAATTATATGTATTTATGCACCTAACATCAGAGTCCAAACTTAAATGAAGCAAAGCTGGAAATTTTTAAGAAAAACATAAACAATTCAACAAAATAATTGGGGACTTCAATGCCTCATTTTCAGAATTAGATAACACAACTTGGCAGAAGAGCAGCAAAAATATGGAAGACTTGAATGACACTTTAAAACAACAAGACTCAACAGATACATACATATATATATATATATACACAAACACTCAACCCAACAACAGCAGAATACACATTGTTCTCAAATGCATGTGGGACAAACTTTGGGATAGACCATATGTTAGGTCATAAAACAATCCACAGTGAATTAAAAGGATTGAAATAATAAACAAAGCATGTTCTGTGAATACAATAGAATTAAATTAGAAATCAATAATAGAAGGAAATTTAGGGTTTTCACAAATAGGTGGAAATTAATCAACATGCTCCTAAATCGTCAATGATTCAAATAAAAAATCACAAGGAAAATAAGAAAATACTTTAAGATGACTTAAATGAAAACACAACACACAAAAAACTTACTGAATACTGCTAAGGCCACACTTACAAGGAAATCTAAGGGGTTGTTAACTGCCTGTATGAAGAAGAAAGATTTCACATCAAAAATATTACCTTCCACCTTTAAAAACTTGTAAAAGAAGAGCAAACTGAGGTCAAATGAAACAGAAGGAAGGAAATAATAAATATTAGAGTAGAAATAAATGAAATAGAGGATAGAAAAACAATAGGGAAAATTAAGAAAACAAGTTTATTCTTTGAAAATATTTACAAAATTGGCAAATCTTCAGCTAGACTAACCAAGAAAAAAATAGAGAAGATTCAAATAATTAAAATCAGAAATGAAAGAAAAGATAGCAATGTCAATTGTACAGAAAGAAAAGGATTATAAAGGGATACAATAAATGAGTGTATGCATATAAATTAGGTAACTTATCTGAAATGGACATTTCCTAGAAAGATAAAAAATACTGAAACTAACTCAAGAAAAAAAAATAGAAAACCCAAATATACCTATAACAAGTAAAAAAATTGTATTAATACTAAAAAACTCTCTCACAAAGCAAAGCTCAGGCCCAGATGGCTTCACTGGTAAATTCTACCAAACAATTCTACCAAATTCTAATAATTCGCAAACACTTCCCAAAAAGAGAAATGGAAGAAGTACTTCCAAAATCATTTTATGAAGCCCATATTAGTCTGATAATAACAAAACACAAAGTAAGCCATTGTAATAAAAGAAAACTATAGACCAATATTGCTTATGGATATATTTTTCAACAAAATACCAGCAAATGGATTCTAGTAACATACAAAAAGGATTTTATACCATGGGATTTATTCCAGCAATCCAAGGTTTTAACATCTGGACAGCAACTAATGCAATACACCATATTAAAAGAATAAAGGTCAAAAACCACATGAGCATCTCAATAGATGCAGAACAATGCACTTTAAAAATTGCAGGGAGCAGATGTGGCTCAAGCAGTTGAGTGCCCACTTCCCACATGGGAGGTCCAAGGTTCTGTTACTGGTGTTTCCTAAAGAAGACAAACAAACAATTA
>PVKH010023275.1:0-13897 GCA_004027955.1 Chaetophractus vellerosus
GTAAAACAACTCTTCCCTCTCTGTGCCCAGTAAATCTAGAGGTGTAAGTGTTAGATAAGGAAAAATATTATTTCATAATCTTTCTTTGCAATCTAAGTTAAGTTATTGGAATCCTAAAACAATAGTATACATTATGTGTGTGTGTATGTGTGTGTAAATATGTGCGTATTTATAAATTTAATATGTTTTATTTTGTAGGTCGTTTTCGTCAAATTGAAGTGCTTACTACTGTGGCCAATGCATTTTCTTCTTTATATTCCCAAGTCTCTGGGACTCCCCTGCAGCGAATTGGAAGCATGTCCTCAGTGACCTCTAACAAGGAGACAGACTTACCACCACCTTTAACTCGAAGTAACACTGCAAATCGTCTAATGAAAACACTATCAAAACTAAATTTATGTGTTGATAAAACAGAGAAAGGAGAAGGTAGTAGTCCTTCCCCAGCAATTGAAAAAGCAAAGATGCTAAATATTTCAGTGGTTGAAGAAAGTGGCAATAAAAATGATCAAAAATCTCAAAAAGTTGTTAAGAAGAAAGACTCATCTTCTATGTTGGCTACAGTTAAAGAAGAGGTATCAGGTAGTTCAGCAACTGTTACTGAGAGTGATGACATTGATAGACTTTCTAATGAAGCAAATAGTAATTTTAATGAAGAAACTGAAAGTGAACAAAGTAAAGAATCTCAGCGTCCTGAGACTAGACTAGGTGAACAATCTGGTGTTATAGAAACTAATTTAAGTAATGATTTCAACATGTCCAGCCACAGAGAGCTGGAAAATAGCAATGAGCTGAAAAATGTCCATATGTCCCCACCTGAAAAAGAGCTATGTGCACCGCTGACAAACCCATCCATAAGAAATATAATGACACAGCAGAAGGACTCCTTTGAAATGGAAGAGGTAGGTAAAAAATTACTGGGACCTCTTTTAAATGGTAAGTTAGGAAAAGAAGTGCCAAAAAATGTTATAAAATGAAAGGTGGCTAGTAGATTTATACTAGAAAAATATTGTCTTCTAATTTTCATTTTCCAGGTTCTTTGTTTTATGTTTCTCAAACCAAAGATTGATCACAGAACTATGGGATATCAGGGTTATGGGAGAGTTCACCAGCTCCTCTAAACTCTGTGTCATCTGCTAGCTGATATTTGGACTTTCACACCCTTTCTCTTTTACTTTAAGATTGTAATGCCCAAGAGAGTCCTGTGATAGTGTATTCAAACTCCAGTCATCTTACATAATCAAATAGGGGTTTGAGTTCTGTCTTTGCCACTGAATTACTATGTGCTTTTGAGTAGGTTTTTCTTAATGTATCTCAGTGTTAAGAAAAATTGTGAAGGATGCTGTAAGCATAGGTTTAGATAAGGGACTGGAAAAAACATGAAGATATTATGTACCTGAAGGGGAGGGTAGAGAAGAATGAGGTTTGAAAGGCCAATGAATAGGGTTTCTGCAAGCTTAGAAAACCAATTTTTGGTTGCTTTACCTTTTTACCCATTGATGTTCCTGTTACTTTATGTAAATTTTGAATTGGACAAATAAAGAATCTCATTTTGATGAGATTCTTCAGCTAAAAATTGATTTTAATAGCAGGTCCTTATACTTATGTTAGATCTACAGAGATGGAGGCAGGAAATTGAAGTTTTCCCTTTATTTCTTTCTATATTTTATACTTTCTTGTATATCTTTAATTCCTAATATAATTTAGTTCTCGTTGTATTGAGTACAGCAGTACTTCATTATTAAAGCCTCTATTTCTTCCATCTCACTGTTTGATGCTGTTTTGGTCCAAACTAGTTATCAGATAATTAAAGTGCAAGTCCTTGCCTTCCATTATGACCTGTCTTCTATGATAATCAGATATGATTATCAGAGTTCTTGTTTTAATACAATAGAGTATAATCCACACAAATTGTGTTAATTAGTTGTAAGTTTGGTATGGGTGACTCAGACTGGAAGATTATCATATATGTATATTTTCAAATAAGTTAAAGAAGTTCCTTCTTTTTAATTTCTAGAATTCCTGAATTCAAAGCTATAGTTTTCTTTTTCAAATTATTAAAATATCATACACAATAGGTATTTTAAATGTTTATAAAGGGTAGCTGCATTTTGGTATGAAGTTAATTTAACATTTGGTGATGGTAGACTGTATTTTTTTGCTCCCTCTACTGGCAAGAACAGTTAGTAAAAGAGAGTAATGTGACATTGAAGTGAACATTTTTTGGAGTGCAAAATTAATGCTTTGGTGGTTGAAGAATAATAGAAGATTTTTGTTTTCAGAAAAAGAATATAGTCTGGTCACCATTGCTAAATTGTAAATATGGGGAATGTTAAGGATAATGAATCCTTGTTCTTAAGATATATTTAAAATATAAATTAAAAACCTCCTAGAATTGTGTTTTTATCCCTTTGGGAATTTTAAAGAGAGTTTGTAAACAATGGATAAAGAAAGGAAATAGTGTGTTACTTTTATTTCCTCTTCTCCCAAGTATGATTTGAATCATATTGACAAAAGATGAGAATAATATTTTTGAAGCGAATTTTCAGATCCCATTCAAAGTAGATAGTTACCTCTTTTTTGGACTCCTTTCTGTTGAGGTTTGATTCCCATTGGGAGTTTTTTTCCTGTAAAAACAGCCAGATTATATAAGTTAGAGGTCTGTGTGTATGTGTGTGTCAGTAAGCAGTTCTCAACAGATTAACTGAGCGTCCGATGCTTTGGGGTGACTCGGTAGGAGAACATGTTGCAGACGTGGCTTTGTGCATGAAGCTGCCTAGTTTCTCTGAGGCAGGAGGTAAGAACTGTTAGTAGCTAGAAGTAGCCAGAGTATTGGTGACAGTCACCAGAGCAAAGAGAGGGACTATTTATGTAAAAAGAGATAAATGACAAGACTGATCCAGTCCTATGAGAATAAAACTGACTTAAAAAACAGAACAGAAAAAAACAAAACGAAAAAATCCCTGGACTATTTCTCAATTGACAGTCATTTTGCCTTATAAAAAAAAGTGTTCTGTAGACTATTTAAAACATTTTAATATGTCTAAAACTTGTAAAATCCTACTTTTGAGTTTTCTCATTCTTAATGACTTGCTTGGATCATTTTTGAGTTCCTTTGAATGGTTTACTTTGAAAATATATCATGGTAACTCTTTGGAGCCATAGAATAGTAGGATGAATGAGTCACAATTAAACCAAAATGATCCGACTTAATAAATAATTTTCTCCTTTTAAGTGTAAAAGAAAAAATTCTCACACTTAAGAGTAACAAAGGAAGGGAACTTTTATCTGTGTATACTGTAGACAAGTTTGTTCTGTGTCTTTTTGCTTTATAAATGAATTTGTATTAAAATATAGCTTTTAGTGGATGTATACATAGTTTTTTAAGCTACTTAAGTTTTACTTACTGTTCCTAGTCCTGTCTTGATACTGATTGTTGATTTAACTAATATTCTTCATTACTTTTCTTTAATTGTTAAGTTTCAGAATAATTTTCTAATATGCTTTTTGGCTTGTGTTAAAATAATCCCAAATCAGTCAGATATTTGAAAGATAAAGTTGTTCTTTTGGTCTTCCAAATTTCACTGTATGTTTTTTGAAGGCAAATATTGTGTCTGCAGTAAAATATGAAGTCTAATACATGGGGTGCACAGATATGTTACCTCAAAGCTCAGTTAACCACTAAGTTTTATTTGGTTTTCATTTAAATGACCTACATTAATGTTTTTTAAAAAAGTATTTTTGTGACAGTAAAAGTAATTCTTATGTATGTATATGTGTATGTAAAACTTGAGAGTTTTTTAAAGACAGAAATTTGCAAGTAATTATAGAATCATAAGATTCTATTGAGGGAATCTTTGAATTCCTATTTCATATTTCTCACTTTACACATGAGGAAGCATTTCTGTTGTCATGTGGGCGTTTTGGGTTTGTTTGTTTGTTTTCTTTCTTCCTAGCAATTTATACTATGTTGCAGTGGTGATTCTTCACCTCTTTCTGAGGGATGTAATATTCCCTTTGATATCACTGCCTCACTGGAGAGGGAGGGTCAGTGTAGAGAGATCCAGTGGGATGGCAAGATGTTGTAAATCTTTACTACTTTACTATTTCAGAGTATTTTTCACTTAAAATCTCATTTGATCATTATAAGGATCTAAGAAGTAGGACTCTTATTCTCTTATTTTTCAGTGAAAAAAACTGAAATAATTATCATGGATAATTATCTTAATCCATTTAGCCAGTAAGTGACATGAATAAGACTTGAATTCAGGTCTTGATAAAAACATGCTACTTTTGACTACACCATATAACTTGCTACAGGTCAGATTGGTTCATAGGGACTTTGGAAAAATAATGTTTTCCTTTGAATTTTTTTGAGATGCCATTAAAAATTTGACAGAATTGTAATTTCTGAAGCTGTGTGTGTTTTTTTTTAATTTAATTAATTAATTAATTTATTTTATTACATATCTCCCCTTCCCCCCGCTGCGGCGACGCGGCGCCGAGAGTGGTCACTGCGCAGGCGCGGCTTTCCCCGCTTGTGGGCGGTCTCTGCGTCCGTTCACGGCCGGCGCTTGATTCAGTTCGCGGGTGG
The DNA here is from genome assembly GCA_004027955.1 of Chaetophractus vellerosus. NCBI lineage: Eukaryota > Metazoa > Chordata > Mammalia > Cingulata > Chlamyphoridae > Chaetophractus > Chaetophractus vellerosus. The sequence goes on from PVKH010023275.1 coordinate 4,592, forward strand.
CTGGCTGCACTCCATCCGCGGGCGACCTGCCCTGCCCGTGGCGGCTTTTGCCCTGTCCGTGGCAGCTTTCTGTGGTTTTGATTTTTAAAAACTACTATACACGTCTTTGACTTTTTGATGAAAGATTAACTCAATTAGAACATCCACACATTACCTGCTGTAAAGAATGTAATATAGTAGTGTTGTGCCTAGAAGGTTCATCTTAGACAAGATAAATATGGCATGTTAAAAAGGAAAAATGAGGCATGTTAGTAGGACATTGATTCAGAAAGGTGTATATATGTATTTTTGTTATTGTTAAAACATTTTAAAAATGAAATAGCACAAATGTGTGAGTTAAAGCTGTTTTCATAGTTTTAAATCCCAAACCACTGAAACCAAATGATTTGATCATTTTGGTTTAGTGGGGCTTTTTTGTTTTCATTTTTATTATGAAAAGTTTCAATCTCAACCAAAGGTTCGATAATATAGTATAGCAAACTCCCATTGCTCATCACTCAAATTCAGTTTTCAATATTTTGCCATTCTTGTTAAATTAGTTAAAGACAACTATAGCAAATAACCAGAGTTCTACTGAGGATGTGTATCCATTGAATAGGTGAAAGCCTGCCACAGAAATCTAAGTTCTATATTTGATTGAGAATTCTCTGTGGGGTACCCTATCTCAAATTTGACTGCTTTCTTTTGCTTAATTGTGATCAATAACAAAACATAATAAGCTAAGAAATCCAACCATCATCTCTAGCATGTCTTTTTCTCTCTTCAACAACTGGCCTATGATTTTACTTAGTAAATGAGAAGAGTGATTCTACTTTAGTAGTTGTATTAGTAAAATGTGACCCTTTCAGCTTTTTTTTTTTTTTTTTGGTGCCCTTTTCTTTTATTTACTTCTGAATTTTATAATGAGACACGAGAAAGACTTTTTTTCTTACTATAGAGTAACATCATGAAGGATAGCATACTAAGGAAAATATTTTAATCATAACATTCTTTTGTGACTGCTTTTTAAGTCTAAAAAAAGTAGGAAAAGAAATTCTGATAATTCTACATTTAAAAATGAAATATAATTTAGTTTTTTTGTAATTCTGTGTCTAACCTAAGAGTCCTAGAATATAACTAAAGAGGCATTTAGGTTTCTGTTATACTTTTTTGGTCTGGTTGATATTTACTTTACAGAAAACTCTTTGAAGTAGGCTAGGCCTGAATGGAGACTAATAATAGACCTTTTGTTGAATATAAGAAGAAAATGCATTTTGTTCTTTCGCACACAAAACAATGGTTTTCCTGTTGAACTTGTGTCTGCTGTTCTGTAGAATATAATATTACATTTTTTAATAATAAAAAGAATAGTAGATTCTTTTTTATATATCTGATTTAGAGGTGATTGTTTTAAATAACAAGTGTGCTTTCATTTTTCAAAAGGTTCATGGGTTCGTGGAACTGTGTGGAACAAAGATATCCCAAACCAGAGTAGTTTTTAAATTGGGTAAAAATATCTTTATCCTTTGGGCTTTTTAAAATATATATATTATTTATTCCACTCTTACCCATATGACATTTTTAAAAAATTATTTTATTTTATTTATTTTATTTCCATTTAATTTTAATTTTATTTTATTTCACTCAATTTAATTGAATTGAATTGAATTTAAAATTTTTATGGTGGTCCTGGGATTGAAACCAGGATCTCGTACATGGGAAGCAGACACTCAACCAGTTGAACTACATCTGCTCCCCAATATGGGATATTTTTTATTCTTGAATAGATTCATCGCTCAAAACCACCAAAGTTTAAGCAAAACCTATTTGCTATTTACTCTTCGAATTGCTCAGGGTAAAAAACCTATATATTTGGTCAGACTGCCCACTTTGCTAGGATATTAGTTACTATTTAAGTACTAATCATTACAGGATAAAGTGATGGGAATTAGTACACTTCACCTCCAAATGTCTACTATAGAGTTAGTTATCTTAGTTCAGGTAGAGTATTTGGAGTGTGAAGGTGGAGAATAGGAATGTGAAAATTCCTAAATTGTGTGGTTGTGCAAGTAGGAAAAAAAAGACATAGCACAAAAAGACAACTTTTGTGGATTTGATGCATTCTTTGAGCACAGTTTTTAGAGAGAATTTATGGTTAAGATCTTTCAGCATTTTAGTTCAGTAATGAAACCTGCTTTTCTACTTACAGCTCTCAGGGTATGCCTTAAAAGAACATTTATGACAGGTCCAAGCAGCTTTACACATGAGTGATTTTTGATACCTGAAAATTTGAAGGATTTTAGAAAATTTTGCAATGGGAACACAATGTTCCATTTTCAAAGGTGCAAGACTTGTAATTGCCTCAGCTGAGTGTCAGTCATGGTCTGCTATAGTGAGTGTATTAGTGTTTCTGCCAGGACTGACCCTACAATGTGAAGTTTAGCATTTAGAAATACATTTTTCTTCTGCATCTGTTTTTCACCTATTTAAAAAATATACTAGTTTATACAAGCAATCATTTAGTCTTTTTTTTTTCTTTTTTGCTAGCTACAATCTTGCAGTGCTGTTGTTAACTAGAAAATTGAGTTGTGAGGCATTCTAACAATTTTAAGATAATATGTCTTATATTCATTTAAATATATAAACTGCTTCAGTGCTCTAAATTCCTTCCTTAGGTTCAAAGTACTGAGGGAGAGTCTCCTCACATTCCAGCCACTTATCAGCTAGCTCTTACCAAATCAAAAAGAGGTGAGTAGACTAATATCCAATAGTTTTTGAGAGCAATAACAAAGTGTTGCTGGTTGATTTAGAAAAGGTGTTTTATCTATCTGTATTTGAAGTACCTATAAGTGCCAGAAGAATATTAAAAACACAGGTACGCATGTTTCATTATTGTTTGGTTATAGATTTTTTTGCGTTTTCTTGAAGACTTTTATGCTCATAAGCTAGTATTAGTTTGCTTAACTTCTAATGATCTTGTCACACAATTCTGTGTATTTTAAATATATTTCAGTTCTGGCTAGTGGCTAAATGGGAAGTGATAGAAAGAACAATGAATTTGGGGCTAATTTTATACTGTTATGATTGAAAAACATGCTTGAATGTCTTATCTCTGGATTTTTATTATTTAAATATGGATCCTAGGTATATAATACATAAATATACCTCTGGTAGAAAATATCAGTCTCTCAGCAATAGTTAAACCGAGTTGAATTATATTCAAACTGTGCATCAAAGGTGAGTACCTGTAGATATCTTTCTTCTCTTGAATTATTAATTATTGACCAAAGAACCTTTAAACCCATTCCTTTCACTTTCAACTTGAAACAAGAAAAAATTGCCTGATCTTTAACCTCACAAAGCTTTTGAGATTTAGTAAAAGGCAGAGAGAGGAAGTAAAGAAGTTAAAATGACCAACGAAGGTAGGACTGTTTATTTTTAAAACTTTGTACATGCTGAACCACCCTGTTTTTTTTTTAAACAAAGATTCATATGTATATTCCTAGAGTAGGAAATTACATGTTTGTTCTCTCCTGGTTCTGAAATTACTTCATAAGAGAAGATTTGCATATAATTTTTCTTTCATTGCAATGAAACAAGAAACAAGAACTCTACTCTTACTAGGTCATTATAGTTCTGGTCAGACACAAAATGATATTTAATATTCTACCCCTTGTAAGCTCATAAAACCATATGTATATATGTGTTTCCAGACCTTTTCATCAAAACTTGAGAGAGAAAATTTCTACAGTATTCAGAGCTGTAAGCTATAAGGCAAAGTTTATAGCTGTTAAGGAGTCTGTGCATTAGATGGGTAGACTAGGTATATAATGGAAAAACCAGCTTTCCATGTGTCAAAAGGTTGTCTTTTTAAGAGAGAACTCACTGTGAATGGAAAGATGGAGTATGTTTTGTAATCATGTCAGGGTTTTTCCTCTCAATACTGGGTCTCTTATTTCTGGTAGAATTAGCAAAAATGTTAACATTCTTATGAATCAAATTTTTGTAAATTAATGGTAAAATGGTTTTGTGTGTGTTAAAAGAGAGGGAAAAGAATAACAGCGTTTTAGACATTTTGGAAGGTAGCTTAATCATGATCACAGAATTGGTGTCAGTAGTAATGTATTCATTTCACAAATTTAGTGAAAATGCATATAGTGCATACATAAAAATACTCCAATCTTTAATAGTAGGACTTTTTAAGTCACAGTGATCTTAATCTCAAGTCTAGTCTGGGGATTTATATACTGAGACCCAGAGAGGTTTAGTAACTCAACTCATGTCACAAGCTAACATTCAGTGGATATGTTGAGAGCAGTCCAACAGTTTTCTTATTGTAGAAGACATAGAATATTTTCTTTAGTCTCTCAGAGTATATACATGCATTCTGTTTTGGTTCTTAATGATATGGACAAATAAAATTTCCAGATTTTATTTTGTTCTCACTGTAACATTTTTTCTAACTTCCTTGATTCTAATCAGAAATAATATCTTATATTTTCAGTTAGGGCAGAGGTTTAATCCTTTTACTATTGAGATCTAATTTTTTGTGTGTGAAAGCAAAATGTCTGATTAAGAACCTGGATTGTGATTTACAGTTTACTAAATAGATTTACCTATATTCCACTTGGTTCATGCAGTAGCCCTGTGAAATGACAGAATAGTTACTATTAGCCCTTTTTTACAGAGGAAATAAATAATTGTTTGCATCAGTAAAACAAAGCAGGAACTTTAACTCAGGTCCTTTGTTCTTTCTATTTACCTGACACCTTCTCTGCAGCCTGAGCAGTCTATTTTATAACCTAAGCTACAAGCTATGTGCACTCAGACAGGGTTAAATAACTGTGACATGAACTTGACATAGACTATCCTGCAGATAAGAAAAATGTTAGCAGAGAGAATCTGAGTCAGAGCTGGCTTCCTTGTGGTCTGTAGCAACTGCCCTTTACCCAAGCAAATAGGCGATTTCACTTCTAAATCATTTAAGCTTAGTTCTTTTACTGCTTTAAGGAAATAATTATTACTCATTCATTTGGCCAACATTTTTGATGATACAAAGAAGGAATAAATAGGGTTCCTGCCCTCAGGATGCTCACAATCTAGTTTTTAAATAGAGAGAGACATGCAAGCACATAAGTACAGTGATAACTTCTGTGACGTAAGATGTTAACCATTTTTTAAATTAAAGAATGCCTAATTAGCACCTAATCCCTAATTAGTATTTCAGTTTGTCTAGACTTATCAAGCAAAAGGTATAGCAGTGATTTATTACATAATTTGGAGTTACAGGAAGTTTACCACTGTCAGTTAACCTCAGTTTCTTCATCTACAATATGGGGTAATATTCTTTGCCATTTACTATCATGAGGAATTTACTATACCTAAAGTGCATTGTATTGTATTGTGTATAATAATTGTAGTTATTAGTAAGTAGAATATAAAACATTTTGTGTTTTTTTTAGCTGTTTTTAGTAATTATATCAATTCCTTATATTTTATTATACATTTTAATTAATTTCAAAACAATATTAAAAGATTACTCAGAGCTTTTGATGAAAAGAAAAATCACCCATACAAAATTGCTCCAGGCTGACTGTGAGGTTTTGGTGGGATTTTCTTCAAAGTCATGTGAACTTTAATTAATTTTGGACTTTATTCAAACATATTATTTAGTTCTTTCCAATGTAGTTCACATTAAATTAATGTGGATTAGGTAAGCATACTATATTTAGCCTGCTACTTTTGAAGTTCAGAGGAACTTTACTGTCCCATGAAGTGTCTTCTTTAGTATTGTAATAATTGTAAAGTCTTTCCTATTCTGGTAGTTGTATTGTTGATGGGAGTGTGAGCATGTTTGCTATGCTTAGTTGCCCCCTCCCTGCTTTTTCTTCCAGGTTACAATAAGCAGAAATTAGAATTTTGAGACATGAAAAATGAAGAGGGATTTTATGCTTTCTGAGTTTAACAGTTATATACTAGTTGAACCTATTTGACTGAGTTTCATGTAATTGTTAAAAAAGAATGATTTTGTAACTTATAAATATGTATCATTTGACACTTCAATAACATTTAAGTATACTTGCATCCAAGTTATTTAATTTATTGACCTTTATTATGTTCTTATTTTCTTATTAGGAAAATAATAGAAGTTTCTGTACTGTAGAGATTTAAACTTCTAATTTCACCAACAAAGACTCAATATATTTTTATAATGGAAATCACTTACTTTGGGACTTGTGTTTTTTATTAGAGCTACTTTTTATTTCAGTCATTTGTCCTTCAAGAATAAGATATAACAGGATTTACTCAAATGCATCATCATTATAACTTAATTAGCAATGATCACTGAAGGTTTTGGTAGAATATCTGAATAAGTTTTTATTTAAATTTGAGTTACCTCAGTTGCTTTGAAGCCACAATTTTGCATACATAGTACATACTTTTCTGAGAAGACAAATTCAGTGTTGTGTATCATATAACTGTCAGCAATAATATTTCTGTAATAATGTTTTCACTGAAATTTCATTTAACAGTTTTGTATAACTATATATATATATTTATTTTTTTTTGTAGATCATCTATTACGTACTGCAAGTCAGCATTCTGATAGCAGTGGTTTTGCTGAAGATTCAACAGATTGCCTTTCCCTTAATCATCTCCAGGTAAAATTTTCTTTGTAATAGGTATGTGATTAAATTCTTCCTTTTAAGGTGATTTTTAAATAGCTGTATATTTCAAGTCTGAATATATCTAGTCTTTATTTTTCAAATGACAGTAAGAATAAATCTCCTCCTGCGATGCAGATGTTATCTAAGCGTTTGACTACTAATTTTAGGTTCACTAATTATTCTTCTTTCTCTGACTGAACATTGAAAAAAGAATTCTCCTTTATTTTTGGACCACCAGTAAACAGAGATTTTTTTTACCTGTTGAGTCTATTCTTTTCTTAATTTTTTTTTACTAATATTGTTGTGTTTCAGTATTTTACAATAATTGTTTTGCCTATTGAATAACTAACATTAAGTGTGGATCTCTAGCTTACTGAGTATTATACTGACTTCTATGCTAGAGTGTGTTAGATGTCCAGAAAATAGACACATCTTTATCCTTAAGGGACTTATTGTCTAGGTATGGCATATAAAGAACATACATAGAAAGTGCTTAAAACATTTATAAGACAACTTTGAAAAAAAATTGTAGTAAGGAGAAAAAGAGAACTCAAAATAGAGTTCTTTTAGTTTCCTAGATGCTGAAACAAATACCAACAAATATGTTGATTTAACCATGGGAATTTGTTGCTTCATGGTTTCAGAAGCTAGAAGGCGTGCTTCCCCCCTGGGATTGGTATCTTTTGGTTGACCAGCAATCTTTGGGGTTCCTTAGCTTTTCAAACATGTGGTAATGCACATGTTAGCATCTTCTCCTTTGTCTTCTGTGTTCTATTGACTTCCAGCTTCTGGCCTTTGCTTATAAGGACTTCAGCCATATTTGATTAAGGTCCACCTTCATTCAGTTTGGGTGCATCTTAAAATAATAACATCTTCAGAGGTCCTGTTTACATATGGGTTCACACCTGTAGGACCAGGGATTGGAACTTGATTATGCCTTTTGTGGGGGACATAATTACGTCCCCAACTGTCTGCTCTCTGACCCCACCAAAAAAGACATGTTCTTCCCACATGCAAAATATATTCATTCCATCTCACATCCCAACAGCCATTTTAGAACAATGCTAAGTATAAAGTCTCATCAAAATCAGTTACAGGTATGGTCCATCATGGGCAAAATACCTTTGATGGACCTGTGAAACTTACAAGACAAGTTATCTACTTCCAATATACAATAGTGGGACAAACATAGGATAAACATTCTCTTTCCAGAAGGAAGAAATAGGAAGAAAAATGGGGGTCACAGGTCCCAAACAAGTAAAGAAAAGCACTATAAGAGAAGGAGATTTTGATCCAGAAAAATCTGGGAATGAACCGTGGAGAAATACTCTAGTCCTGGAGAGGACTTAGCAAAAGCATGGGTTGGAGAGATTAGCAGGTTTGGGGATGTTGGAAGGTATTGGGGATAGGACGTTAAGAAATTTTCTTCTACTCATTTCCATTTTCTCTGTGAGTCAGTGTCGTGTGTGAAAGAAAAGGAGATGGGTGTTGGAAAGGGAATTTGAGGACAAAACTGAAGGTTTGGAATAATCTTTTTGAGAAAGTGGGGGGTTGCTGATCAGTGTCAATAAAAGCAATTTTGAACAATATCGAGGCCACAGCTGAGGAAGAGAAGCCTCATATCCATTTGGTTTTTCATTAGTGATATTTATTGTTTATATTCTTCATCTGCTCACCTATTTTCCTTTCACAGGTTCACGAGTCCTTGCAAGCCATGGGGAGTAGTGCTGATAGTTGTGACAGTGAGAACACGGTCACCTCGTTTGGTGAAGACCTTGTCACACCAACAGCACCAGACCAGCCTTATTTTAATGAATCAGAGGAGGAATCTCTTATCCCTCTCCAAAAGGGAAGAGAGAAGGCAGCAATGGTTGCTGACAAAAGAAAGTCAAATAGCCAGAACTTCCCCAAATGTGAGACAATTGAGAATAAAGGAAATGAACAGTCCACCTCTAGTCAAGCTCATCATGTTACTGAAATTACTGAAAGTGAAGAAGATGTATCTTCAGCGCAGACAAGGGAGCTACTGAGGGAAGAAAGTGCTGAAAGCGAAGTAGATAAAAGCAGTGAATGTGAATATGCCCAGTATACCACACACCATATTCTTAAGTCACTGGCTTCTATTGAAGCTAAATGCAATGATAAGGGCTTTGAAGATAAAATTGTGCCTCCCTCTTCTGTGGACAGAGTTAGTACAGCTTTGCAAAGAGCTCAAATGAAGGTTTGCGGTCTGTCTAGTCGAAGAGTAGGGCGTAGCCTGATAAAATCAAAAGATCTTTTAAAACAGAGGTACTTAGTTGCAAAAGCTGGTTATCCTCTAAGAAGATCTCAGTCATTACCAACTACCTTATTGAGCCCAGTGAGGGTTGTGTCCTCTGTCAATGTTCGGTTGTCTCCAGGAAAAGAGACTAGATGTAGTCCACCTTGCTTCACCTATAAGTACACACCTGAAGAGAATCAGGAATTAGAGAAAGAGGTGATTGAGCCTGATGGCCAGTCCTTAGTGAAATCCACTATTTTCATCCCACCTTCATCTATGAAGAAAGAAGCAGCCTCTCAGAGTGAGATGAACCTGTTGGAGGAACACCACCATCAAAGGACTCCTCCTTGTTCACTGTATGCTCCAGCACCTGTGTCTCAGTCCACCTGCTCCCTTCAC
>PVKH010023276.1:0-13894 GCA_004027955.1 Chaetophractus vellerosus
TTGGGTCACAAAGCAGATCTCAATAAATTCAACAAGAACAAAACTATACACAGAACTTTCTGTGATCATAATAGAATAAAGTTGGAAATCAACAACAGGTGGAAAAAATGAAAATTCACAAATATATGGAGATTAAATAAAACATTCTTAAATAATCAGTGGACCGAAAGAAGAAATTGTGAGAGAAATCAATAAATATCTTGAGATGAATGAAAATGAGAACACAACATATTAGAACTATGAGATGCAGCAAAGGTAGTTTTGATAGGGAATTTTATAGCCCTCAATGCTTACACTGAAAAAGAAGAAAGAGCTAAAATCAATTACCTAACTATACAGCTGTAGGAACTAGTGAATGAACAGCAAACTATTCCCAAAGCAAGTAAAAAGAATGAAATAAAAAAGATCAGAGAAGAAATAAATGAAATTGAGAACAAAAAATCAATAGAGAGAATCAACAAAACCAAAATTGGTTCTTCAAGATTAACAAAATCAACAAACCCTTAGATAGACTGACAAAGAAAAAAAGAGAAAAGATGCAAATAAACAAAATGAAAAATGAAAATGGGAGCATTACTACTGACCCCTCAGAAATAAAAGATCATAAGAGAATACTATGAACAGCTATATACCAACAAACTAGACTATGTAGAGACAAAATGGAAAAACCCTAGGAACATAAGAACAACCTACACTGACTTTAGAAGAAATAAAAGACCTAACAAACCAATCATAAGTGAAGAGATTGGAACAGTCATCAAACAACTCCCCAAAATGAAAAGCCCAGGACCAGATGATTTCACAGATTTAATACCAATCTCAAACTCTTCCAAAAAATTGAACAAGAAGAAAAGCTATCAAACTCATTCTACAAAGCCAATATCACTCCCATGTCAAAGCCAGAAAAAAAGATACTATGAAAAAAAAGAAAATTACAGACCCATTTCCCTAATGAATATGGATGCAAAAAACCTCAACAAAATACTTGCTAATTGAATCCAACAACACATTAAAAGAATTATTTATCATGACCAAGTGGGTTTTATACCAGGCATACAAGGGTGGTTCAACACAAGAAAATCACACCACATTAAGAAATCAAAGAAGAAAATCACATGATCCTATCGATTGACACAGAAAAGGTATTTGACAAATTACAGCATTCTTTCTTGATAAAAATACTTCAAAAGACAGAAATTGAAGGAAACTTTCTCAACATGATAAAGGTCATATTTGAAAAACCCATAGCTAACACTGTACTCAATGGTGAAAGACTGAAAGCTTTCCCGTTGAAATTGGGAACGAGACAAGAATACCTACAATCACCACCGGTAGTTTAATATAGTGCTAGAGGTTCGAGCTAGAACAATCAAACAAGAAAAAACTAAAGTAAAAAGCATCCAAATCAGAAAGGAATAAGTAAAACTTTCACTATTCATAGATGAAAAAAATGTACAAAAAGCTGCTAGAGCTAATAAATGATTTTAGCAGAGTGGCAGGATACAAGGTTAATATGCAAAAATCAGTTTTTCTAAACACCTGTAATGCACAATCTGAGGACAGCATCAAGAAAAATCCATTTATAACAGTGACTAAAACAATCAAATATTTAGGAATAAACTTAACCAAGAACATAAAGCACTTGCATTCAGAAAACTACAATGCATTGCTAAAACAAATTTTAAAAGGCCTAAATAAATGGAAGAGCATTCCGACTCATGGATTGGAAGACTAAATACCATTAAGATGTCAATTCTACCTAAATTGATATACAGATTCAAAGCAATACTGATAACAATTCCACCAGCATTTTTTAAAGAAATGGAAAACTCAATCATCAAACTTCTTGGAAGGGTAAGGGTCCCCAAATAGCCAGAAACATCTCAAAAAAGTAGCGCAAAGATGGAAGACTGTCAATCCCAGACTTTAAATCATATTACCTAGCTGCAGCAATAAAAACAGCATGGTACTGACATAAAGATAGACATATAGACCAATGGAACCAAATTGAATTTTCAGAAACATACCCTAACATCTATGGTCAAATGATTTTTGACATGGCTGTCAAACCCACCCAGCTGGGGCAGAACAGTCTATTCAACAAATTGTGTGGGGAGAACTGGATATCCACAACCAAAAGAAAGAGGACCCCTATCTTACAACTTATACAAAAATTAACTCAAAATGGATCAAATACCTAGCTATAAAATTTACAATCATAAAGCTCCTAGGAGAAAATGTAGGGAAACATCTTTAAGATCTTGTGGTAGTTGGTGGATTCTTAAATCTTACATGGAAAGCATGAGCAATGAAAGAAAACAATGATAAATTGGGCCTCCTTAAACTTAATCACTTTTGTGATTCAAAGGTCTTCACCAGGAAAGTGAAAAGGCAGCCCACTCAATGGGATAAAACATTTGGAAACCACATATCTGATAAGTATTTGATTTCCATGGTATATAAAGAGTTCATACAACAAAACAATAAAAGAGCAAGCAATCCAATTTAAAAATGGGCAAAGACTTAGACATTTTTCCAAAGAGGAAATACAAATGGCCAAAAAGTACATGAAAAAAAATGTTTACTATCACTAGCTATTAGGGAAATGCAAATCAAAACGACAATGAGCTATCATCTCATACTGTAGAGAATGGCCATTACTAAAAAAAAAAAAACAAAAAAAACAGAAAACAATATGTGCTGGAGAGATGTAGAGAAATAGAAACACTTCACTGTTGGTGGGAATGTAAAATGGTGCAGCCTCTGTGGAAGACAGTTTTGTGGTTCCTCAGGAAGCTAACTATAGAACTGCCATATTCCTCTACTAGGAAGATACCCCAAAGAACTGAAAACCTTCATGCAAACAGACACTTGCACACACCAATGTTCATAGCGGCATTATTCAGAATTGCCAAAAAATAGAAACAACCCAAGTGTCTATCAACCAATGAATGGGTCAACAAAATGTGGTATATACCTTTAGTGAAATACTATGCTGCAGGAAGAAGAAATTAAATTGGGACACATGTGATCACATGGATGAACCTTGAAGACATTATGCTGACTGAAATAAGCCATGCATAAAAGGACAAATATTGCACGGTTTCACTAATATGAACTAAATACAAAGACTAAACACATGGAGTTAAAACCAAGGGTATAGGTTATTAGGAAATAAAAGGAGTGCTGAGAGGTATACTGCTGCTTAATATATGTAGAAATTTTAATTAACTTGACTTTAAAAGTGTAGAAATGGATAGAGTTGATGGTAACACATTATAATGAGTAGAACTAATGCAGCTGGTTTATAAATGGGATTGTGACTGAACAGGGTAGTCTAAGAATATAAATGTCAACTGAAAGAAAGCTAGAGAATAAACTAGAGACTGAATAACACAGTGAATCCAGAGGTGGATAAGAATTGTGGTTAATAGAAAAATACAAGAATGTTCTTCTATGAGCTAGAACAAATGTACATCACTATTGCAAGGTGGTAAGAATGTGGGAAAGCAAGAAAAAAATACAATTTATGTAACCTATGGACTATAGTTAAAGCAATACTGTAATATTGTTGCATAAAAGATATACTGTGTTAGTAATGGGGGGTATAGCAGTTTGTCATTGTTTATGAATTCCAAAAATAGTTATTGGATTATGTTTGTAAACCATTCTGTCAGAGATATCACTTTTAATTGATTAAATTATGATTAGGACTTTGATTGGGCCACATCAGTAGGGCGTTGAGTACCTGCCCCTTGGTGTATGGGGACTCACAGATAAAAGACATGGCAAAGGACAGAGTTGGAGTTTTTGATGCTGGAGTTTTGAGGTCAAGCCCAGGAAGTAAGCATACAGAGGAGCAGAGCAGCTGAGCCTAGAGAGAATCGAGCCCCAGGGAGAGACAGAACCAGTTGCCTGAAAATCTACAGCTGGCCTTGTGGAAAGGGCACAGCAGCTGAACCTGGAGAGAAGCAGAGCCCTGGGAAGAAAGGAAACCAAGAAGCCTGATCACTTGGCAGGCATCGGCAGCCATCTTGCCCCAACACATGGCAACAGACTTTGATGAGGGAAGTAACTTGTGCTTTATGGCTGGTAACTGTAAGCTTCTACCACAAATAAATACCCTTTATAAAAGCCAAAAGTTTTCTGGTATTTTGCATCAGCACCCTTTTAGCTGACTATTACAGGAGGTATAGGAAAAATATACCAAATGTATACCTAGATAGTGATACTAGTTTAATGCTATTATCACATAATCTTTAACAAATGTTCCATAACAATGTAGTGTGTTGGTGGAGGGGTGTTGTATGGGAATTACACACATGTGCATGATTGTTCTGTAAGTTCACAACCTCTCTAATAAAAATATACTTGTAAAAATAACTTTTTATGTTGAAGGAGCTTAATTGTGATGAATATCTGGCAAGTGGCCAGTACTAGTTACTTAAGGACAGGTTTGTAAAAAATTGGAAACAACCTACATGTTCATGAGAGAAGAATGATCAAATTATTAAAATCTTTCTTTTTTGTTTTTATGAATTTCTCATGATATTAGAGATCCAGATTCATTGTAAAGGAAATATGTTTACAATATAATGTAAAATAGAAATCACCTGAGCCCTATTTTATAAAAATATATATGTGCCCCTAGAAAATGTTCAGGTTAGTAGATTTTCATGTGAAAAAATATGAACATTGTTTTCTTTTGTTTATCTTTATTTTCTGGTTTTCTATATTTCTATTTGTAATTAAATAAGTGAAAATAAATTGTGTTTAACTTTTTTCAGAGGAAAAAAAACAATGATGCAAAGCAATCATTTAAAAGCCACACTGATAGGCATATAATATATTAAGACATATCCCATATGACAATGATGGGACAAAGGAGTGGGTATAGACATATATTGGAGCAAAGATTTTGTGTACTCTGAAATTAAGTTAAGATGCTATTTGTAATGACCAAACCAATCATTAAGAAAATAACTCATTGGCAAATACTGTATGAGATAATATATAAGAAATGATAAGAAATAGCAAATTCCTGGGGATAAAAACAAATTAGAGATCATCAGAGATGGAGAGGAGGGGAGGGACAGTGTTTGTTTGGAAGAAATTTAAAAATTTAAAATTTTTCAAAAGAATATATCTAATATAGTATAATAAAAGCAGCAGCAAGGAATTAAAATAGTACACTACAAAATATCTATTTAACACAGAAGTAGACAGTAATCAAGAAGTATAGTAACAAAAAAGACAAAAGACATAGAAAACAAATAGCACAATGGCAATATAAGTCCAACTTTATTAGTAATTCCATTAATTGTAAATGGATTAAACAAACAAACCAAAAGATAAAGATAATCAGCCCGAATTTACAAAAAGCCATGACCCAACTCTATGATATTTGCAAGAGATGCATATTCAATTCAAAGACGCAGAGAGGTTGACAATAAAAGGATGGGGAAAAATTACCATGCAAATTGTAATAAAAAGAGAACTGGATTGGATGTCATAATATCAGGCAAAATAGACTTTAAAACAAAAATTGTTACTAGAGAAAAAGGACATTTTATAACAATAAGAGGGTGAAGCCAGCAGGAAGTCATAGCAGTTACATAAATACAGGCACCAAACAACAAGGCACCAAAATACAACAAAAATTGACAAAATTGAAGGAAGAAACAAGCAATTCAACCATTATAGTTGCAGACCTCAATACCCCACGTTTAATAATTAATATAACATACAGGCAAAAGACAACAAAACATAGAAGCATTGAACAACACTATAAACCAACTAGACCTAACAGGCACCTTCCTGAACACTTCACTCAGCAAGGAAAGAATACATACTTCTCAAACTCACATGAAACATTCTCCATGATAGAACACATTCTAGGCTATAAAACAAGCCTCAGTAAATTTAAAAGGATTGAAATCATACAAAGAATGTTCACTGATCAAAATGAAATTAAACTATAAATCAACAACAAAACAAATTTTAGAAATTCACAAATATGTGAAATAAAAAACACTCCTAAATAACCAATGGATGAAAGAATAAATCACAAGAAAATACTTTGAGCTAAATGAAGACAAAAACACAAAATATAAAAACCTATATGCTACAGCTAAAGCAGTGCTTGGAGATAAATATATAGCTGTAAATACCTAAATTTTTTCCTCAAGAAATTAGAAAACCATGTGAATAAATACAAAGCTAACAAAAAGATGAAAAGTTTAGAGTGGAAATAAATGAAACAGAAAAGAGATTAACAATAGAAGAAAAGAAAAACCCATGAAACTAAAGTTGCTTATTTGAAAAGAAAAGATAGACAAATTTTTACCTAAACTGACTAAGAAAAAGAGAAGACTCTAATTATTAAAATCAGGGATGAAAGAGGGGCATCACTACCATCTTATAGAAATATAAAGGATGATAACAACTGTTTACCAACAAACTAGATGAAATTTTAAAAATTTCTAGAAAAACACAAAATATTGAAACTGACTCAGAGAAGAAATGTATAACCTGAATTTAAAAAAAGCAAAGAAAATATTTTAGTAAATTGAAAACTTTCTATTAAGACAAACCCAGGACCAGAATGCTTCACTAGTGACTTCTATCAAACTTAAAGAATTAACACCAATCATTCACAAATTGTTCCAAATTTAGAAGAGGAAAGAACACTTCCCAACTTATTCTATGAAACCAAAATCACCTTGATTCCAAAAGCAGACAAAGACTCAGGAAAAAGGAAAACTACACACAAATAATCCTTACTAATATAGATGCAGAAATCATCTAGTAAATACTAACAAACTGAATCCATCAACATATAAAAAGATTATACACTATGACTCACTGGACTTTATCCCACAAATGCCAGGTTAGTTTAATATCAAAAAAGCAATGTAATATACCTCATTAATAAAAGAAAAAAAACATGATCGACAGAAGCAGAAAAATCATTGGACAAAATCCAACACACTTCTCTGATAAAAATCACTCAATAAACTAGGACTAGAAGGGAACTTCCTCAACCTGATTAGGAACATCTATAAAAGCTCAAACTAAGATCATGCTTAATGGTGAAAAATTGGATACTTTCCTCCAAAGTTAAGGAACAAAGCAAGGACAGCCACTCTCATCACTTCTATTTAATACTGTACTAGAAATTCTAGCCAGGTTACTTAGACAATGAAAAGACAATCAGTTTGGAAAAGAAAAGGTAAAATTATATTTACTTGCAAATGGCATATTCTTATATATATATGTCTTGTATATAGGAAATTCTAAAGAAAGCAACATAAATCATTTGAACTAGTAAATGAGTTCAACAGTGTGGCTAAATACAAGATAAAATTACAAAAACTATTGTACTTATGTACACTAGCAATAAAAATCTGAAAATGAAATTAAGAAAATAATTCCATTTACAATAGCATCAAACAGAATAAAATCCTCAGGAATAAATTTAATAAAAGAAGTGCAAGACTTGTACACAGAAAACTATAAAATACCATTGAAAGAAAGAAGACCTAAATAAACAGAAAGACATCCGATGTTCATAAATTGAGAGACTTAATAAGATGGCAATAGTCCCAAATAGAGCTCCAGATATAAGGAAATCCTTATCAAAATCCCAGCTGCTTTTTTTTTTTGCATACAGAAAATTTATTTCTAAAGTTCACATGGAAATGCAACAACCAAAATGCCCATTCACTTTGAATATATAAACAAAATGTGGTGTATGCATACAATGGAATATTATTCAGCAATAACAAAAATTAAAATATAGAAAAAAGGTAACATATAACACGGATGATCCTTGAAAACACTACAGTAAGTGATAGAAGCCAGTTACAAAGATGACCTATTTTATAATACTATTTATTTGAGAATAGGCAAATCTATATAGAGACAAAAAACAGATTAATGGTTTCCTGGGGCTCTGAATATGTTAAAAACCACAGAACTGTATACTATAAATGATGTCCTGAAGAGAGCACAGCATCATTTCTGTGATATTCCTGCCAAAAATGGAAAACCGCAATCTACCCTTAAGAAAAAACACCAGACAAACCCAAAGAGAGGGACATTCTACAAAACAACTGACCAATACTCTTCAAAAGTGTCACGGGCAAGAGAGACAGAAAAGACTGTCCTAGATTAGAGGAAATAAGGAGGCATAATAGCTAAATGCAACTGTGGTATCCTGCATTAGGCCCTAAAACCTGAAAAAGACATGAGTGGAAAAACTGGTGAAGTTTGAAGGCAGCCTATAGGCGAGTTTAAAGTACTGTAGTGGGGCCGGCTGTATAGCCCAGTGGATAGGGCGCTGGTGCACCACATGGGAGGCCCCAGGTTCGGTTCCCGGGGACCTCTCCAAGCGGGCAGACCACCTGAGAAGGCAAAAGCCGCCGTGGGTGGGGCAGAGCCGCCACGGGCAGGGCAAAAGCCACCACGGGCAGGGCAAAAGCCACCACGGGCAGGGCGAGCCGCCTGCAAACAGAGCAAAAAGCGGCCTGGGAATGGAAGCAGACATGCCCACAAGCGGGGCAAGTCACCAGCACAGTGGGCTGACTGGGCGCGTCCCCACAGCGGGAGGAGGCAGAGCAGACATAGAAGAACACAAAAAATGAACACACAGCAAGAGCAAGCAGAAAAGGGGAGGGATAGGTAACAAAAAAATTTTTTTTTAATTAAAGTACTGTAGCAGTGTGAATTTTGATCGCTGGTTTTGATCACTGTGCTGTTGTGACATAAGTTGTTACAATTAGGGGAAGCTGGGAACTTTCCCTAAATCTAAAATTATTTCAAAATAAAAGGTTTAAAAATAATAAATATTCCTTTGAAACTCCTGTTTCCTTGGATATCTGTTGACTGGTTTATGAATCCATTTTAAAAGCTAGTCTCCTCTTTCACACTTTAGTTGGTTGATCTCCAGGCTCAGGAGACTTTGGGATCTAGCAGAGATTCCTAGGGTTGGTGGGAGGGGGAGGCTGTGGAGGCACAAAGCAGCTAGGGTGAGGAGAAACATGCGAGTAGATTTGATATATTTTCCAATAGTTTCTGTAATTGGAAGGAACTGAGAAAACACAGTTTATCCAAAATAATTCCCTGCACTCCACGAAACCTGAAAGTACCATTAGCTATAAATGTTTGCAGCTGTAAGAAACATAGGTCTCCAGTTCTCTATAAAAGTGCAAAAAGAGGTCACGCATAAAGCCAGCAATATGTTCGTGTTTCTCTTTAACATGAAGACTACAGCCGTGAGGCCAGAATTCCATAGGAATAGGACACAGGACATGAATGCCTTAGCGAGGGGAAGAGAGGGATTTTGTTCCAGACATAAAGTCACCTGGATTGCATCTGATACTGTATGGAGTAGGTGGCCTTCCGGTTGTCCTCAGCCTTGCGTGCTTTCTCTGCCCTGGCGATTAAAGCTTTCTTATAAAGAACCCTTTATACTCTCTCAAACTCACCAGACTCTGAGATTTGGGGGCTAGTTACTTTTATTCAATTTTAAAGACATTTTTTATTCCCAGAACCAATAGTGGCGCCTAATACATAGAAAATGGAAAATATTTCTTAAGTGATACATTTCACAGTCTTTACTCTCTCCAGTATAAAATAGGGTAGAAACAGAAAATTACATGTAGAATATCTCTTGTTACTAAAACTGGATTTTTTTTTCTTTTAAGCATATCTTTGAAGCAGCTCTGCGTGGGGTATCTTCACATATTCAATAGTTGATCTCTAGTAAACAATAAAAACTACTTGCTAAATCATTATCACATATATTTATGCATGTGCAAATATATATATATACACACACACACACATCGCAGATATATATTAGGATAAAATTTCTTTTCTTAGTGATACCTTTGCCGCCCCTGACTCAGGTATTTGTTCCCCCCAGTTGTCAGGATGAGAAAGTATTCACAGAGAAGTGGAGAGTAATCAGGCCGGGCAGAGACCTGTTAGACTAGATCATTCAGTGCCAAGGTCCAAACATCAGGTAAATTGCCTACTTTTGTTAGGGGGGTGTCTGATAACCCCACAAAGCCTTGATGATATCAACAGATGGAGCCACAAGGATGAGAGAGATTTGGCAAATAAAAGTAAAAAAGTAGATATCCAATGTGGACTTCCAGCTACTGTCTAAGAAGGCATCGAGAAAGAGAGACCAGAAGTACTTCATGCAAAATTCTTTTGGAAATTGATTTCTTACATTTCCCCCATTAAACATTCAGATGTACTGAGTTAAGTTTACTAATTTTACAAATCTCATGTTTCCCAGTTGCAATTAGAAGACCATAAAAATGCAAATGTTTTGTGTGCTGGTCTTTAGCGAAGAAATAAGAAACTGAGAATCTGACATCCTTCCCCCAAGCCAGCCCACTGTTTGGACACTCCTCATGAACCGTGCTGGACTCTTTGGGGGCTGCAAGAACACTGCATGTCCTCATCCAGGGTATACTTTGATGGTGGGGAAAGAATTGACAGAAGGGCCACAATCAAAGGAAAGTACGAACCCATATGGGAGTTAAATTTCATAACAGTCAACTGATTCTCCCCCAAGCTCACCCTCATCCCACTCACTTTATTCAGAACGTCAAGAGTGAAAAGGGGATATAAAAGAAGATGCTCAAATTTTCGTGTTGAAGCTACATAACAACCCAGTCTGAAAAATCTCCCTCTCAAAAAGTTTGCCTACCCATCGAATCCAGTTCCTTTGTCAGTCCTCTTCAATTTCCATCATCTTTTTTCTTTCTACATAATTATTTTATCTATGAATATTTGATGGCAATTTGCAGGAAATCCATTTTCAAAGGCTCTTTTCAAACTATGCCCGTGAGTTTAATAATCTTAATGGGGTAAGCCTATTTTTAAGCTGAATAGCTCAAAGCCTTGTTATCAATTCAAGTATGCTTGTTTATTTAGACTCACAATTTAAGCAAGAAGAGTCTCTTAGACGCCCATCCTCATTTTTCTGAGCTGCTATAATGTCTATATATCAAATTAAATTTGAAAGCTGAAATCAAAGTTTTAGATAATTTTGGAACTGTAACTATTTTCCTAGCATACATTATTTCATGTACTTATAAAGAATAATGTCAAATGCTATATCCTTACACGGATATAACAACACTGCCTTTGTGTTTGAAAGAGCTTATTGCTGTAAACGAAGATTTTTCAGGAGGTAAATTGCTCCTAAAAAATGCAACAATTTTTTAGGCTGTGGTTTTTGGGATGTAAGCAATTGAATTCAGTATAGTGGGGTTTTTGTGCCGACTTTGTACAGTACACTGTAACAAATTCTGGGACAAGGAAAAGGGGCAGCAATCAAGGAGTAGGGGAATGGGAGAATGGAGAATGGGGTGGGGGTGAGGAGGTGGGGTCTGAGAGCACAGATCAGACAGACGTGAACACTGACTGCCAGGAGCTCACAGATAACTGTGGGAAATGGACACACGAATGCCTGTGAGTGAACGCCACGTGTGCAATAGGCTACACGGCACACCTGAGGAGCGTTGCATCTCTCTTCCATGGTCAGAGCTGTCTTTTTGTCTTTTCACTCATGTCTGTTGTGAAGACCCAGAATTGCCACAAACGCTGCCTTGTTTTTCCCTCAGAATCTCATACCACATTAGAAACCTTCCCTGCCAGGCAGTTTAATTTCTTAAGTGTGCGGTTTTTCAGATTTAGCCGAGGAACAAAGACTTTGGCTTTCAGTCTTTCCTCCTGTGTACACCCAGCGGGTGGGCCATGGAAAGGTCCTGGACATTTCCTGTTTCAGCTGCGATTACTTAGACGACTGCCCATTTTATAACCCCACACTCCACCCCTGCCCTTTATATTTATAAGTAAGTGCTGAGCTTGGAGCTTTACCAACCATAGAATATTACAAAAAAATTTAGGAACTACGAAAATCTTAACACAAAATAAAAGCAGACAAGTGGGGAAAAGCAGGGGCCATTAGGATTTACCTTGAAGAAATAACTGATAATTGCAAAGAAAATAGCAAACACTGCATTGGAAATTGAAGTTTGGTGGACTCTGTCATGTGACAGGGGTGCAAAGACAGGGTTACATTCCTTCCCTGCTCCAAGCTCCTTACCTAAGTTTGCAATAGATATTATTTAAATAGTCATAAAACTCTAAATGCTACTTAGATTGAGTTTAAAATTGTAAAATCAACCTACAGATAATAATTGGAATATTTAATTATATACTAATATTTAATGCTTGTTCATATAAAAATAACAACAGATGTATATTTTTTAGTAGGATACCTTTCCTGCCTTTTTTCTACTCCATGTCTGTTGGGAGCATCTGCAACAGATACTGGGAGAACAGTGCAATTAGAAAAGACAAATGAATTATAACAGTCTTATCTGTAAAGATATCAGAGACCTGTGGAAGTGACAAGAACCAGATGAACTGAAATTCTAGAGAATACAGAAACTTTCGGAAGTGAGTTATATCAGCTTGGGGTTCAACCAGAAAAGCAGAGCCTGTATTTTTTTTTTAATCCATGGAACGCCACTACACAGTGAGCCCTAAGTCAAACCATGGACTATAGCTAATAGTGCAGTTAGATGATTTGTTACAAGGAATTGACTTTTGCAAGTGTGGGATCAAGCTGAGCAAGCCTATAATCTGTAGGGCAGAAGGGAAGATCATGGACAGGATGGAATCCCAGGCACAGGCTGAGGCTGCCACCCACAGAGGGGATTTCTCCTCTCCTGGGGAAGCCTCTGTCCTACCCTTAAGGCCTTCCAGCTGATGGTCAGGCTCACCCTCGTTACCGTGTATTCACCTCGCTTATTTCAAGTCGACTGATTAGGGACTTTACGTCTATAAGAGCTCTTTACAACACCACCTAGATCAGTGTTTGAAAAACTGGGGCCTGGAGTGGGCATAGAGAATGGGAAGTAAAGGCTTAAAACATTTGGAAAAATGGAAATGCTTTGGCAATGGATGGTGGTTCTAGCAGCACAACATGTGAACACAATTAGCAGCACTGAAATACATGCATGAATTTGGCTAAAAGGGAAAGGTTACATTGTATATATGGCAACAATACTCTTTTTTTAAACTCCATGGAACTCCACTACACCGTGAACCCTAAGTCAAACCACGGACTATAGCTAATAGTGCAGTTAGGAAAACACGCTATCATCAATTGTAACAAATATTCCACACCCATGCAAGATACTGGTGGTGCGACATATACGAGAATCCTGTATTTTATGCATGATTGTTCCATAAACCCACACTTTCTCTAATAAATCAAAAATAAAATAATCTACAGGAAAAAAAAAATTGGGGGTCATAGCTTAGCCAAATTGACACGTTAAAAAAGGCATCACAGTCCAGCTCTCGTCACCTTTGCCCTCCCCCGAAAGTGCAGCTTACTCACCCTCCTTCCCATGCTATCACCCTTCAGTGTACAGGGCTCACGTGCAAGAGGATGTTCCCAAATGACCCCAGGTGGTGGGCAATTTTAAGTGATCACTGACAACCCGAGCATGTCTAGAGCCTGCCGTTCTCTTAGCTCAAGCAGCAAGTCAATCCCCAGTCCCCACAGTAGAGGCCACGTGGTAAGGGGCAAGTGGCATTTTTTTCTACAGTTCCATGCCCAGCCCCTCATTTTGAGGATTGACCTTAAGAAATAGTTAAGTATAATAATTTACCTGACATACTCAGTTCCATATAAATATGTTGGAAAATGTTCTTTAATGAAGGAGATTTCCTTTTCTTTTCAAGGTTGAGACAGAATATTTTCTGTAGAGGAAATTTTGCTAGTGTTCTCCACCAACCATTAAGTACGTTTGGATTGTGCAGTACTCTCTGCTGAAATTGCTCCTGTATCTAGTTG
>PVKH010023277.1:0-13894 GCA_004027955.1 Chaetophractus vellerosus
AGAGATGTACTACCTTTCCCAAAGATGAGGCTAAAAACTGAGGATTTAGTCCCAAACTCTTTTTATTACCTATACCATTATTATTGCAGTAGATTGAATCATGTCCCCACAAGATATGTTCAAGTCCTAACCCATGGTCCTGTGAGTAAAGATTAATTTTTAAATAGGGTCTTTGAAGATAATATTAAGATGAGGTCAAATTGAATCCAGGTGGGCCTTAATCCAATATGGTTGAAGGCCTTGTAAGTAGAGGATTTTCAGATGCAGTCAGATAGTAGAAGCCAGAGGAGAAACAGAGGACACATCGCCACTAAGTTATAGATTGCTGGCAAGCTACCACCAGAACATCACAGACCCTGGAGAAAGCCTGATTCTGCCAACATCTTGATTGTTGACTTCTAGCTTCCAATACTGTGAGACAATAAATTTCTATTATTTAAGCCAGCCAGTTTTTGGGTATTTTGTTATAGCTGCCCTGGAAAACTAAGACAAATATCATAAGTTTCTTCAGACTGCTTTTTCTTCACAATTCTTTGTTTGTTTTTCAGCTTTTGGCATTGAAGGATATTTACTACATGAAAGCAAGATAACTATTCAGTTGTCAGTCATTGGAATGACCATATCTATTTCTGAAATATTAAAATACTTCTGTACTATTTGGTAAAAACATTCTACCCCAAGCCTCCACATATCACATGATACCTAAATCTAATATACAAATTTTTCCATCCTCTTCATCCTCATCTTATCTCTTTGAACCTTTTTTTTTCATTTTAACACATTCATTAGTCTTTCCTTGAAAAATCCAACTCCCCTGAGATAATACTATATAAATGGACAACAGCCAGACTATATATAATATATATATAGTTTATATAAATGTATTTATTTATATACATAATATATAATCTATAGAAACCAGTCCAGGCAGCCAAATCACATTATCTGTAGCATACCCGAAGTGTTCCCTTTTTTCCACTATAAAGCTTTCCCACTCCCTTGCCTGCCTTTCTGTCTCTGCCAAATCCATGTGATGGTGGCTGACTCGTTATAACAAGCTTCAATAATTAGCCTTTGTTGTTCTCATTTGTTTGTTCTTTATTTATTTCTACACTCCATTTTTCTTCCAAAATCATTGCCACACTTTTCCAACTTTGTTGGAGACAACATTATATATATATTTGTAGTATTGGGAATACTTCCCCATAATCTCAATATCTATTGCTACTTCGATTGGATCCTGATGGTCCTTATTTAAGAGAAAAGAGATCATTAGAGGTTCTCAGACATCAGAAATAAACACATACCAGTCTATTTTAGACTACAGAATTATTATTCAGGTGTAAGGTAGTCAATGAAAGTTTTAAGAGATTAATAAGATATTTGAATTACAAATACTCAGTATAATAAAGTTCCTTACTCCTTACAAATAAGAAAAAGAAAATGTAACATAATGTAAAATTATTTGAGATGTTACTTGGAAAACTGTCTCTTAAAAAAAAAAAAAAACATTGTGTTTTTAACCTATGTGAGGTCTATAAGCATATGTCTTCAAGTCAAAATCAATAGTGAAGTGCATGTGGTCGGAGACCAGGACACAAATATAGGTTAAATGATTCTGGAGGTGCTTTCCCCAACTGAAACCAGAGGAGAGAAACATCAAAGCAATATCAGTGTGAATAGTTCAATACCATAATATATCAACTATCCTTGGGAGGCTTGGGGACTCATACCAAGACACTGGTTACCCTGACCCACAGAAAGAGCACTGAATAACATGCAACGTGTTGCAGAAATACTCCAGCTACCCGAAGAAAGAGCATGCATACCAAAGAGGAGAAAAATAAAACAACACACATTTTGATATAAAGAACTGTACCTTAATAGCAATACCGAGGGCCATGTAGCCTCTTGGCCAGGGTTTAAGATATCAGTGGGGACCATCTATCCCTGGCAGAAGCATAAATTTTCAGAATATTCAAAAGGTACATGCCCTGTTTTAAGTACACTTAATGGGAGAGAATGATTTCCCCTGGACCTTGAGGTGCAGTTGGGCTGCCAGCAAGTCAAAATAATGAGTGAACCAACCCGGCATACACTCTGCTCTCTGTACACTAGGCGGCATTTGTCAGGGTGCAAAATTTTTAACCGTGGTCTCCAAAGGCTCTGCAAAGTTAGTGCACATCCTTAAAAAGGAAAGAAAAAGAATCCCAGAAAAAAATATTACATGAATAGAGGACTAAGTTAAGGTATATATATTCTAAATATTAAAGGTTGCCCAGACTGGGAAATAAACAAAAACATATTCTCACCAACACCAAATGAGACATAAGATTCTAATTCTCCAGTTCCCTATTTCATCCTTGTCACTTTACACACCAAGGGCATGAAAAGCAAAGTTTAAATGTAAACATTGATAATAGACAATGACTTAAGGCCTCGTCATTTTAACATATATTCATTGAGGATTAATAGACATGAAAGCAATGCATAATTAGATCATTACTTTGTTAGACACCATCTTCTAAGGACTCTGAAGAATACTCAAAACTTTAAAAGATCAAAGATGCGGTAACTTTGAACTCTCCACTGAAACGCAATTGCAGGATGGCACTCCGGCAGTAGCTTATGGGAGACTGGAAGGGAGAGAAGAGGCAGGCATCTGCATCATCCAATGGAGCAGTGGTTGGATTGCATTCCACAGCAGGTAACAAACTACCTGCTCATTTGAAGCTTAAGTGGTGAAGTTATTCCATTTCCTTGTGTAGTAAGAAGTTTAAAGTAGCAATTCTAGGATTGGCTCAATACCATTAAATTCATTAGGACACTAAGTCAGCATATCTATTTTCTTAACCTTCTCCTTATAGCTTTAAGCAGCATGTACTATGGGGAAGTAAGGTGTGATGAGGTCCCTAAGGAAGGAAAGGGCAGGGAAGTTGCTTCCTATGATGGTATCTGTGGTAGGCTGATAAAAATGACTTGCCAAAGATATCTGCACTCCCTAATCCATTGAACCTGTGAATATTACTCAATATAGCAAAAGAGTGAATATTACCTTTTCCAGCAAAAGATGTGATTAAGGATCTTGACAAGAGGGTTTTTCCCTAGTTTATCTGTGTGGGCCCTAAATGCAACCACATGTATCTTTATAAGAGAAAGGCAGGGGAGTTTGAGACAGACACACAGAAGAAAAGGCAAGGCAAAGAATAGAGTGATGCAGACACAAGCCAGGAATGCCAGTGGCCACAGGAAGCTGGAAGAAGCAAAGAATAGGTTCTCTTCTAGACTCCCAGAAAGGGTAAGACTTCAGACTTCTGGCCTCCAGAACTGTGAGAACAGTTTTCCAGAACTTCCAGAATAGTCCTCCAGAATAGGGGTTGTTTTACACCACCAAGTTTGTGGTAGTTGGTTACAGCAGCCATAGAAAATGAATAAAGCATCCAAAATAGGAAGGGAGAAGACAGAAAGGTATCTCTCCTTTGTGGCAGATGTCTCTCACTTATGAAGAAAAGTACGTTCCGGAAGTCCTCCTCAGCAGATTTCCCACTACTTCTTATTGATAGAACTAAGCCACATGCTCACACTTGGACCAATCAAGGGCTGAGGGGATGGGATTGCAACATTGTATTTGACAAACCAGCTTGATCTGGGGCTAGGTATTTGCAGCCTGAATAAAGTCAAGATACTTTCAGCAAAGAAGGGATGTTGGTAAGCAACAAAAAGTGTCTTCCACTACTCTGTTTTTTATACTGGAGGTTAAAACATTTGGCTCTATTGAACATTTCAAGAAAAGTAATTTCTCTTACTCTCCAAAGTAATTCAGAGTTTCAGCTTTACAATTGTAAGCAATAGTTTCCCCAGATGACCTCCAATGCTGGCATAATAAAGGACTGGGAGAGAGGTGTCTGCATGCTTCCCGAGGTATTTGGAGTTCCAGTTATATGAAACCCCATAGATTAAAGTCAGCTCTGTGAACTTCCCCAGAAGGGAAGAGACAATTATTGCACCCTTCACAGAGATAGGGTGAAAAATATAGCTAAATAAAGCAACTGCATATTATTAGCTTCCAATTCTGAACAGTTTTCCAGCTCTAAGTACAACCCCTTGCAATAATCTGATCAAAAGGTATCAAAAGTGAGGTTAACTGAGGCAAAGAATTTCTGTGCTGGCAAGATAAACACTGATTGTTCCCCAAAATAGAGTGGCCAGTTTAGATTATATCCAAGAACTAATAAACATCAACCTCCAGAACTTGAAATTGAACCAGAAATAACTCAGCTTGAGATATAAACAATTTACTCTACCTTTTGTTACTTTCTCTGTTATTTCAACCTGACTTGGATATTCTTCCAGAAATAGTATTATGAGAATACAGTGCTGTTATTTCCAGTAGGTCCTGAAGTTATAAAACTGAAATTCTAAGCAAAGTTCTCTCTATATTGTGCACTAATTCATTCACAGACATTGACCAGGCCAACCTTTTAGATGCTTGTGATAAGAGATAAATGAAAGGTCCTTCACAGCCTGCTGGGAACACAGAGATGTAAACAATTACAAAGTGATGTGAAAGAAGAAAAACACCTGGAAACAAAGGAGCAAAACACCAGAGATGAGGCAAAGCAATTCAAAGTTCTCAGGGTGGGCTTTGCAGGCAGGCAGGAGGTGGTTCAGATCCAAGCCGAGCCACGTACTAGCTGTGTGACCATGTCTGTGTATGTTGCTTTCTCTCCCTAAACTTCAGAAAAATATGATAATATGTACCTACCAAGGAGGTTTTAAGAATTAAATGAGATGACAGGTGTAGAGTTCCTGACACAGTGCCCCACAAAGAGAAGAAGCTAGTTAAATGTTCTTCCTTTTCCTTTTGCCTTCCCCTCTCCTCCCCAGGCAGAGTAAAGGTCCGGTTTTCTTGGAGAACAGGAAGCTCCAGGATTGGACTCAGTGGACCAGAGGTCAACTACCAGAGACCACTGGAAACCACCTCAAATTTTTTCAGGTAGATTCAAACTGGAATCAGAAAGAAGAGTCGAGAAATATGCACTGCCTATTAGCTTTATTCCAACTGTCACCAAATCCAAATAGGTATTACCCAAACTGGACTCGTATTTACCTCCTGCCACACTTCTCTAATAAGGAGTTAAAAAATGCTTCTGTCTCCACTTTCTCAATGCCCATTCTCTTGTGAAAAACATGCCACCTGGCACTCATTCTCAGCACTGAAATTATTCTCATGTTGTTTTCTTTTCTTTTACATCAACTGTATTGTAGTATAATTTACGTAAAATACATAGCACTCATTTGAACTGTATACATCAATTATATTTGACAAATTTATATATCCATGTAACTGCCATATTCATCAAGCTCTGGGACATTTTCATCACCCCAAGAATTCCTTGATGTCCCTTTGTAGTCAATCTCCATTGTCATTCTCACCTCAAGCAGCCATTGATTTGATTTCTATCCCTACAGATTTATTTTACCCCTTGATTAGCATATAAATGGAATCAGACAGTAGGCATTTTTAGTGCCTGGCTTCTTTCATTCATCACTATGTTTTTGAGAATCATATATGTTGTTACCTGTTATTAATAATTCATTTTTTTCATTGCTGAGTAGTTTTTACTTTGTATGGATTGCACAGTTTGTTTTCCAAGTTATCTGATGATGGACATTTGGGTTGCTGTCAGTTTGGGAATCTTATCATTAAAGCTGCTCTAACCATTCTTCTATACAAGTCTTTAGGTGGGCATATGTTTTCATTTCTTTTACATAAATACCTAAGAATGGAATTAATGGGTCATATGATAAATGCAAATATAACTCCTTAAGGAAAAACTTAAATGGCTTTCCAAATTGGTTGTATCACTTTATATTCCCTCCAGCAACGTATAAAAGTTCCAGTTGCTCCACATCCTAGCCAGCACTTGATATTATCATTCCTTTTTATTTTTTTATTTTGACCATTTAGGAGGGTGTCCCTTGGCATCTCATTGTGGTTTTGATTTGCATTTGCATAATGAAAGATGTTGAGCTTTTCTCAAGTATACATTGGACACTTATTTTCTTTTGTACTTTCATAAACCCTTTTCTTATTTTATAGGGTGGAAAGAAAAAATACCATCAATATAGACTTTTTTATGCAGAAAATACATCTTATAAAAATAAAGTGAAATAAAGACTTTTTCAAATAAAAGAAAACAGAATTTATTACTATCAGACCTGTATGACCTACAAGAAAAGTTAAAGAACATCCTTCAAACAGAAGTAATGATACCAGATAAAAACTTTGATCTAAACAAGAAAATAAAGAGCACTAAAAATGGTATAATACAGTTAATATAAAACTCAATATTTGAATGTTCTAAAAGTTGGTTGTCTAAAGCAGAAATGATAGTAATACATTGTGAGATTATAGCATAAGTAAAATGTATGACAAAACTAGTACAAAGAAGGATAGGAGGGAAAATTGGGAATAGACTGATAAAAGTCCCTGTGTTACACATAAAGCAGTATGTTATTTGAAGATAGAATGTAATTAATTAAAGAGATACATAGTAATCCCTCTGACAAACTCTGTGGCAAGAAGAATGAAAACTATGTTCACGCTAAAACCTGTACATACACACTTTTTAAAATTCTTAAATACAATTTAAAACTCTTCTCCATTTCTGTACATCACAATGCCAAGATTTTGCTGCTTAGGCACTCTCTGTAGAAACAATAAGCATATTCAAAAATGTAAATTCACATCCAATTTCTCTGGTCTTGTCATATCACATTAGACCTATTTAAAATGACAAAACCCTAAGGTACTGTTATGAAAAGAGCATACTTGTTAGCTCTTGGGTTTTCTGCAAACAAAACAGCAGAGCCCAAAGCAAAAGCCTGTTCTGGTGGAGCCCCCCACATTGGTAAACACTAAAGAATTGACTCTTCTCACTGGGGCTTGAGACATCAGGTTACATATTGAAAAATAGTCATATGGACCTCAGAATACAGTGTGAGAACTAGAAGCTTTACATTTTAACACATACTCCCTTCATTCAAGTGAAACAGGGTTATTGGAAAGATAGGCAAGTCTGTAACCTGGGAAAAAGGAGTTGGTTCAGAACAGTAAAGCTATGAGTTAATGAGTCAAAAGTCAATGAAGAATGGCTGTCAGGCACTAAAGTGTTAAAAAATACCCAATTTGAAAACCAAATACATCCCACTACTCTTGTCAGTGTGGGGTGATACCAATGGATTTTTTTAAATCTTTGGTCCTTCAAAGTCCATTTGGTATACTTTTCCATTGCTACCATTAGGCATATCCTATAAACTTTGTTCAATGTCACCATCTCATACATGCCATGACCTTGCATATCAGCTGAGTTCAAGGTCAGCTTACAGCCCACCGTAAAGCGTAAGTTTCAGGTTTTCAGGCCCACTTTTGGATCCGACATAGGTAAGTCCTTGGTGCCAGAAGCTCTCATCCCTTCCTGCCCCTGCCTTTTCCACTTCCTTCCCATAATTTCTCATGAAATATGCTTATAAGTCCCATATTGAAACAGATGCTTCAACCGCACCAGGAGGTTAGGGGTTTAAAATTACATGCACAGTCATACATGTCTTGTCCACTATTACTGTGAAAAACCTTGCAGTTCATTTTTTTAAGATCAAAACATTCACATCATCTCATTTTATCCAACAAAAAGAAAACACAACCACCTCCCTTTTACCAAGGATAGACCCAAGTAAAATCAAATACAATTTTCTTTAAATTTTTTTCTTCCACTTAAATTGCATGTTATATTTCTCACAATCCCAGCAAAAACATAAAAGCCCCATCATACCTATCCCAAACTGCTGTCTAGTAGGCTAAGATTATGGGAACGCTTGTCAAAGCAACTGATACTGAGGGCTCCCAACCCATGGACACAAATGTGTCTGCAAAAAAAGATGGAAGGAAACAGTGCATAACCCCAAGCCTTAACAAAAGTCAACTGACTTTGCAACTTCTATTTGTATCCTGGAAACTATCAGTTTAGAGGGGGAGAGGTGGTGTGAGGGAGTAAAGTTGAAATTACCTCCTAATAGCTCACCCTTTCAACATTAAACAGAGACCAAGAGACAAATGGCTCCAACATTTCACCACATATACTTCTTCTTATGTAGTCTAAACTGAGAAAGTCAGGTAAATGGGTCACTGTGAAATGCAGCAATTTAATTTTTCTCCAGTCAAAATAAGAAACAAATCAGTATGATCTTACTTTTATTAATTTTTAAAGGTTAACAGGAATTAAAGTATTTTTGCTTCTATGTATGAAGGCTGAAAAATAATTTTTCCATAAAATACAAGAGCAACCAACTTTACCACTGAGTAAAAATAAAAACTGGGGTTCTTTTTAAAATTAGTCCCAAGTGGCATTTAGGAATTTAGTTATAGGCTGCTGCACTGACTTCATGACAAGCCAAAATGTATGGTTGGGTCTAATTTTGTTTCTAGTTTCTTTTCCCTGTCCAATGCCCATGGATTAAATTCTGGAAATGTTCCAGTTGTAAGGCAGGGATCTTTTAAAATTCCACCACAGGTATGCTCCTTGGGTTAGATACTGGAGGATTAGGCAGTTTGCCAGACCCACATTGACTACCTAATAGTCATCAAGGTCAAAAAATCTACTTAGCACCTCAACATACCTCCAATTTCACTAAATCATTTTACAAACTGGGATCCTTCTCGTGACTTATCTGTGACAATTTCCAATGTAGCTCTGAATTTTTTATAATTGTTAGCAAATCATTCCAGCAGGGACATACTCTCAACTCATGTTCCTGTCCTGTCTATCTGTGAAATGATATTTTTCCTTCTCTTGTTCTGGAATTATATAGAGAATTTCCTCCTCTTCTGTGCCTTGGCAGTGAAGAACATATCTCATTATATCCAGATTTTCATAGACTGTTAGAATCTCTGTAGCTCCCACTGCCAAAGCTTTAGTGTATCTCCTCCAAGTCCAAAACATTATTTGCCCATGTCCTGGCTTATTTCATCAAAATATGATCCTACTAATTTCTTCTCTTGAATAAATTTCACACTGGAGAGAACTTCAGTAGATAATTCAATAGCTTCTTTGAATCCATTTTCATCACCATAGGCGATATCAACTAATTTTAAAACTTTTGATTGCAACCTCCGATCAAATATATCAGATTGACTTAGTTCAGTTTTGAAGTCAGTTGATCCAGCTAAAACGAGACCAGTCTCAGCTGCTTTCTGAACATAGTTATGCCATTTTTCTATTCATAAACCAGCAAAATGCAAGGCAGAGTGACCTCCTCTACGTATTTCTTTGGGAGATCCACAGTGAATTTGGCAGAACTTTTGCTGTGTTTCCTGGAGTGTGCCAAAAAGTGCACCACTATCACCTATTACAATGAAGCTAAGCATTCTACCATTCTAAAGTGGCACTGTAAAGGCCTCTGTATGAAATTTGTTGCCACACAAATACAATGACTTATTAATTGGTTTGAAAGGCTCAAAGTCAATGTTCACTTTCCA
The DNA here is from genome assembly GCA_004027955.1 of Chaetophractus vellerosus. Lineage (NCBI taxonomy): Eukaryota > Metazoa > Chordata > Mammalia > Cingulata > Chlamyphoridae > Chaetophractus > Chaetophractus vellerosus. The sequence goes on from PVKH010023277.1 coordinate 9,539, forward strand.
TTCCTTCTTCCATTACAGTTGTTCCACAATAAACAACCAGACAATTTATAGGTAACTTTTTTTTTTGATAAAGTTTGAGCCTTTGTTTTAAGATACGTAGAAGACTGAAAGGCAGTTTAATTGTGACTTGATGTTAGATGCTGTTCCAAATTCATCTGCTAAGAGTTTTGCTACTTGTGAATTCTGGTCTTTGAGAGGAATGTTAAAAAAATCACGCTTGTGCCATTGCTGGAGACTAAAGTGAGAAGCAGATTCTAGGGTGCCTGGTACCAAAGTAGTGGTGACCTACCTTGGGGCGGATGAGTGGTCTGAGAGCCAGGAGGATGGCACCTTACTACAAAGTGGGGGAAGGACCCCTTCTCCAGGCAACTGTGCAGCCCCTGAGCTGGGAGCTGCTACCCAGAGGTCCAGACGGAGGCAATTACCTAGTGCCTGGTTTTCCTCATGTGGGAACCAGGAGGACACAGGTACGGGGGTGGACATGGTACTTACCAGCAGGTGGCCTCCAAGCTCTTGATGAGCTTCTTGATGTGCTTCTTGATTTTCTATATCTTGATTTTCCTGTTGGCTGCGCAGTGGGTCCTCTGAGATCTTCTTGCCTCCTCCTCCCTAAGGGCCCAGTCCTCGGTGACAGCAGTTGCTCCTACCCTGCAGTGGCTCTGATGTAGAAAACCAGCTCGACTGCTTTGTTTTTAAATTAGGTAAGTTGTAGGTTTATAGAAAAATCATGCAGAAAATACAGAATTCCCATAAACACAGCTTTCCCCTCCACATACACAGCTTTCCCTATTATTAACATTTTGTGTTAGTGTGTCACTTTTGTTACAATTGATAAAGTAATGTTATTATAATTATACAGTTCTATGTTTCTTTTTCATTTTCACATTAGTTACATATATACAACCTAAAATTTCCCCCTTTAAACTACAGTCAAATAGATAATTCAGTGTTGCTAATTACATTCAAAATGTTGTGCTACCATCACCACCATCCATTACTAAAATTTTCTTTCTATCACCCCAAACAGAAACTCTGAACAAATTAAGCATTAAATCCCCATTCTTTACCCTGGACCTGACCCCTGGTAACCTGTTGTGGCAGACTGAGGTTATTTTATGAATCACAGAAAGATTATGTTTATAAAGTAATCTATTCCTATGGGTGTGGTACCCTTTGACTGTATTAATTTCATCTGAGGGGACTTTGATTGGATTACTTGATAAGACTGCTTTAGGGCTTTTGATTGGACTATGTCAGTGAGGCCTGAGTCAGGTTCAGTACCTGCCCGCTTGCTAGGTTTGATATAAATGGACTCACTTAGAAGAAAAAAGGTAGCTGGAACATTTGATTCTGCAACATGAGAGATGATTGTTTAAGCACAAAGCCCCCAAGAGGCCAGGACCACAGAGCAGCTCAAGAGGAGACAGTGAGCCCAGAGGGAAAGGAGAGACCTAAGCAGAGATTACCTGCCATCTTGCTTCAACACGTGACAGCACGTGACAAAACACTTCTTATGGTGCATTGAGTTAGATTTTTCATAGCCTTGGAACTGTAAGCTTTTACCCCAAATAAATACCCTTTAGAAAAGCTGACACATTTCTGGTACTTTGTATTGGCAGCCCTTTGGCAAACTAAAACACCTGTGTTCTAGTTTCTGACTCTATGAATATTATTTAGCCATAAAAAGGAATGAAGTTCTCACATATGCAACAACATGGATGAATCTTGAAGACATCATGGGGAGTGAAATAAGCCAGATACAAAAGTACAAATATGGTATGATATCACTGATATGAAATCTTTGACCCATTTTAATTTTTGTATATGGTGTGAAGTAGGAGGTCCACATTCATTCATTTGTATATGGTATCCTGTTTTCCCAGCATAATTGGTTGTTCTTTCCCATTGAGTGAACTTGGACCCTTGTCAAAAATCAGTTGCACATAAATGTGAGGGTTGATTTATGAACTCTCAAATTGATTCTATTGGTCTCTATGTCTGTCTTCATGTCAGTACCAGGCTGTTTTGATTACTGTAGTTTTCTAATAAGTTTAAAAATCAGGAAGTGTGAGGCCTCTGACTTCATTCTTCTTTTTCAGGATGGTTTTGGCTATTCAGGGGCCCTTACACTTCTATATAAATTTTATACTGCAAAGAAGGCTGTTGGAATTTTTAATGCAATTGAATTAAATCTGTAAGTCACTTTGGGTAGAACTGACATCTTAAAAATATTTAGTCTTCCAACCCATGAAAACAGAATGCCCTTCCATTTATTTACATCTTTTAAAATTTCTTTTAACAATGTTTTATAGTTTTCTGTGTACAAGTACTTTAAATCCTTGGTTAGATATATCACTAAATATTTGATTCTTTTAGTTGCTATTGTGAATGGATTTTTTTCTTGAATTCCTCTTCAGATTGTTCGTTACTAGTGTATAGAAACACTACCGATTTTTGTGTGTTGCTCTTGTACCCTGCCTCTTTGCTGAATTCATTTATTAGCTTTACTGGCTTTGTTGTAGATGTTTTTCAGGATTTTCTGTATACAGTATCATGTCATATGCAAAGAGGGAAAATTTTACTTCTTTCCAATTTGGATGCTTTATTTCTTTTTCTTGCCTAACTGCTCCAGTACAACGTTAAATAACAGTGGTGAAATTGGGCATCTTGGTCTTGTTTCTGGTCTTAGAGGGATAACTTTCAGTCTTTCACCATTAAGTATAATGTTAGTTGTGAGTTTTTCATATATGCCCCTTTTCATGTTGAGGAAATTCCCTTCTATTTCTAGTTTGCTAAGTGTTTTTTTTACAAGGAAAGGGTGCTGGATTTTGTCAAATGCTTTTTTTGCATCGAGATGATCGTGTGTTTGGTTTTGCTTTATTTATTTATTTATTTTGCCTTTGTTGTATTAATGTGATGTATTATGTTAAGTTGATTTTCTTATGTTGAACTATGCTTCCATACTTGGGACAATTATACGGTGTATAATTCTTTTCATGTTTGTTACTTTCAGTTTGCTGGTATTTTGTTGAGAATCTTTGCATCTCTATTCATAAGAGATATTCATCTGTAACTTTCATTTCTTGTGGTATCTTTATCTCTTTGAGCATAAAGTCTTCGACTGTTTGTCTTGTAATTTTTTGTTGAATGCTGTATCTTTTCATAATTTAAAGTGTTAACTCTGTGATTTATTCCCTGGGTTGTCTGTTCCTTAAATTTGTATCTAGTGTTGACATGACAGAGACTTCATTGAGTGCCAGGAGTTCACATAAACAAAGAAACCAATACAAAAAACACTTTTCACATTCTGAAAAATTGGTTATGAATTGACTGGAGTGCTCCTTCAGAATTTAGTTATCAGGCCAAGAAGATCAGTCTGACGCAAATATGAAGTACAGGGTCCTCCTTTCTCTGCATAAGTCTTGTCCTGTGCTTACACTTGCTCATTGCCTTAGGAATTCCCCCATTTACAGGAATTCAAATGCCCCCTTTACTCCTTATGAAATGGACTTTTCCCCCTCTTGGATGCTCTATTATATGACTTAAAGTAGGTAATCCTTTGCCCCAGGCCACTTCAACTTAATTTTCCTATACCAGGTGTCAGCAAGCTGCTTCTGCCTGTAAGGCAAGTTCTTGGAGGGTGAACCAGAGATGAATTTCCTGGTTTAGTCTTTCAGGCTACCACCTGAAAGATTGGCATTGACATACAGGGACCACAGTGATACATAGGGGTTGCTCTGCTCCTCCAGAAGAGGGCAAGCATACACATTGGGGGCAGAGGCTGGCTCCACACCTCACCAGGGAAGGTGTGGGTGAGAGGCCAGCAAGGGTGTGATGGGCATCTCTTACCTATTCTATAAAACTGCATTTTCTTGAATCAGTACTCACCCAGTTACTGTACCCCTTTAACTGTTTTCCAGAGTTCTGAGGAAGATACAGCTCTGCCAGTTTTTATTAGTTGTTTGTTCTAGTCAGGGTTCTCTCGGGAAACAGAATCAACACGAGATCTCTGTTAAAAATATAAGATTTTATAAGAGTCTCTCACGTGACCGTGGGGATACACAAGTCCAGGTTCCGCTGGCAGGCTGCAAGCCAGGGGCTCCGATGAAAGACTGATGAAGAGTCCTCGATGAGTTTGCTCCGATGAAAGACTGATTAAGGGTCGTCGATGAGTTCCTGGGAGAAGTTCGCTGTCAAAGGACGAGCTGGGAAATTCTCTCTGAATGTTGAAATCAGTTCCCTTTTATAAGCAGTCAACTGAATGGATAACAGCGTCATCCATTCTTCATCCAATCTTGCTGATTGATGCAGATGCAATTAGCCCCAGGCTTGCTGGACCCAACAGCTGGGCACAAT